>CATLJX010000075.1:0-278092 GCA_949987645.1 Tachina grossa
AATAATAATAATAATAATAATAATAATAATAATAATAATAATAATAATAATAATAATAATAATAATAATAATAATAATAATAATAATAATAATAATAATAATAATAATAATAATAATAATAATAATAATAATAATAATAATAATAATAATAATAATAATAATAATAATAATAATAATAATAATAATAATAATAATAATAATAATAATAATAATAATAATAATAATAATAATAATAATAATAATAATAATAATAATAATAATAATAATAATAATAATAATAATAATAATAATAATAATAATAATAATAATAATAATAATAATAATAATAATAATAATAATAATAATAATAATAATAATAATAATAATAATAATAATAATAATAATAATAATAATAATAATAATAATAATAATAATAATAATAATAATAATAATAATAATAATAATAATAATAATAATAATAATAATAATAATAATAATAATAATAATAATAATAATAATAATAATAATAATAATAATAATAATAATAATAATAATAATAATAATAATAATAATAATAATAATAATAATAATAATAATAATAATAATAATAATAATAATAATAATAATAATAATAATAATAATAATAATAATAATAATAATAATAATAATAATAATAATAATAATAATAATAATAATAATAATAATAATAATAATAATAATAATAATAATAATAATAATAATAATAATAATAATAATAATAATAATAATAATAATAATAATAATAATAATAATAATAATAATAATAATAATAATAATAATAATAATAATAATAATAATAATAATAATAATAATAATAATAATAATAATAATAATAATAATAATAATAATAATAATAATAATAATAATAATAATAATAATAATAATAATAATAATAATAATAATAATAATAATAATAATAATAATAATAATAATAATAATAATAATAATAATAATAATAATAATAATAATAATAATAATAATAATAATAATAATAATAATAATAATAATAATAATAATAATAATAATAATAATAATAATAATAATAATAATAATAATAATAATAATAATAATAATAATAATAATAATAATAATAATAATAATAATAATAATAATAATAATAATAATAATAATAATAATAATAATAATAATAATAATAATAATAATAATAATAATAATAATAATAATAATAATAATAATAATAATAATAATAATAATAATAATAATAATAATAATAATAATAATAATAATAATAATAATAATAATAATAATAATAATAATAATAATAATAATAATAATAATAATAATAATAATAATAATAATAATAATAATAATAATAATAATAATAATAATAATAATAATAATAATAATAATAATAATAATAATAATAATAATAATAATAATAATAATAATAATAATAATAATAATAATAATAATAATAATAATAATAATAATAATAATAATAATAATAATAATAATAATAATAATAATAATAATAATAATAATAATAATAATAATAATAATAATAATAATAATAATAATAATAATAATAATAATAATAATAATAATAATAATAATAATAATAATAATAATAATAATAATAATAATAATAATAATAATAATAATAATAATAATAATAATAATAATAATAATAATAATAATAATAATAATAATAATAATAATAATAATAATAATAATAATAATAATAATAATAATAATAATAATAATAATAATAATAATAATAATAATAATAATAATAATAATAATAATAATAATAATAATAATAATAATAATAATAATAATAATAATAATAATAATAATAATAATAATAATAATAATAATAATAATAATAATAATAATAATAATAATAATAATAATAATAATAATAATAATAATAATAATAATAATAATAATAATAATAATAATAATAATAATAATAATAATAATAATAATAATAATAATAATAATAATAATAATAATAATAATAATAATAATAATAATAATAATAATAATAATAATAATAATAATAATAATAATAATAATAATAATAATAATAATAATAATAATAATAATAATAATAATAATAATAATAATAATAATAATAATAATAATAATAATAATAATAATAATAATAATAATAATAATAATAATAATAATAATAATAATAATAATAATAATAATAATAATAATAATAATAATAATAATAATAATAATAATAATAATAATAATAATAATAATAATAATAATAATAATAATAATAATAATAATAATAATAATAATAATAATAATAATAATAATAATAATAATAATAATAATAATAATAATAATAATAATAATAATAATAATAATAATAATAATAATAATAATAATAATAATAATAATAATAATAATAATAATAATAATAATAATAATAATAATAATAATAATAATAATAATAATAATAATAATAATAATAATAATAATAATAATAATAATAATAATAATAATAATAATAATAATAATAATAATAATAATAATAATAATAATAATAATAATAATAATAATAATAATAATAATAATAATAATAATAATAATAATAATAATAATAATAATAATAATAATAATAATAATAATAATAATAATAATAATAATAATAATAATAATAATAATAATAATAATAATAATAATAATAATAATAATAATAATAATAATAATAATAATAATAATAATAATAATAATAATAATAATAATAATAATAATAATAATAATAATAATAATAATAATAATAATAATAATAATAATAATAATAATAATAATAATAATAATAATAATAATAATAATAATAATAATAATAATAATAATAATAATAATAATAATAATAATAATAATAATAATAATAATAATAATAATAATAATAATAATAATAATAATAATAATAATAATAATAATAATAATAATAATAATAATAATAATAATAATAATAATAATAATAATAATAATAATAATAATAATAATAATAATAATAATAATAATAATAATAATAATAATAATAATAATAATAATAATAATAATAATAATAATAATAATAATAATAATAATAATAATAATAATAATAATAATAATAATAATAATAATAATAATAATAATAATAATAATAATAATAATAATAATAATAATAATAATAATAATAATAATAATAATAATAATAATAATAATAATAATAATAATAATAATAATAATAATAATAATAATAATAATAATAATAATAATAATAATAATAATAATAATAATAATAATAATAATAATAATAATAATAATAATAATAATAATAATAATAATAATAATAATAATAATAATAATAATAATAATAATAATAATAATAATAATAATAATAATAATAATAATAATAATAATAATAATAATAATAATAATAATAATAATAATAATAATAATAATAATAATAATAATAATAATAATAATAATAATAATAATAATAATAATAATAATAATAATAATAATAATAATAATAATAATAATAATAATAATAATAATAATAATAATAATAATAATAATAATAATAATAATAATAATAATAATAATAATAATAATAATAATAATAATAATAATAATAATAATAATAATAATAATAATAATAATAATAATAATAATAATAATAATAATAATAATAATAATAATAATAATAATAATAATAATAATAATAATAATAATAATAATAATAATAATAATAATAATAATAATAATAATAATAATAATAATAATAATAATAATAATAATAATAATAATAATAATAATAATAATAATAATAATAATAATAATAATAATAATAATAATAATAATAATAATAATAATAATAATAATAATAATAATAATAATAATAATAATAATAATAATAATAATAATAATAATAATAATAATAATAATAATAATAATAATAATAATAATAATAATAATAATAATAATAATAATAATAATAATAATAATAATAATAATAATAATAATAATAATAATAATAATAATAATAATAATAATAATAATAATAATAATAATAATAATAATAATAATAATAATAATAATAATAATAATAATAATAATAATAATAATAATAATAATAATAATAATAATAATAATAATAATAATAATAATAATAATAATAATAATAATAATAATAATAATAATAATAATAATAATAATAATAATAATAATAATAATAATAATAATAATAATAATAATAATAATAATAATAATAATAATAATAATAATAATAATAATAATAATAATAATAATAATAATAATAATAATAATAATAATAATAATAATAATAATAATAATAATAATAATAATAATAATAATAATAATAATAATAATAATAATAATAATAATAATAATAATAATAATAATAATAATAATAATAATAATAATGAACAAAAGTGTGTCCATATAACGTTCACCCTAAGAAGAGATACTTGCTCCCCCATTCGGATTAACAACCAAGTTGTTGCTCAACATTCACATGTGAAATATCTTGGTATACACCTTGATCGACGACTTACATGGAAACATCACATTGACTCTAAGTTAACTCAAATGAAACTTAAATTAACTCAGGTACATTGGCTGATTGGTAGAAATTCAACAAGCCTAGACTGCAAACTTTTAATATACAAGTCGCTTTTAAAGCCAATATGGTGTTACGGAATTCAACTATGGGGCACTGCTTCAGCTTCAAATGTAGAGAAAATTCAACGAAGGCAAAATAAAATTTTACGCATGATAACATCGGCTCAATGGTACATCAAAAATTCAAATATACATCGCGATTTGAATATGCCACTAGTGACTGAAGAAATTGTAAAATACGTAGGCAAATATCTAACAAAACTCGAGTCACATCCTAATCCGCTTGCTCATAATATTTTGAACTTTACTGGGCACATCCGCTTAAAAAAGAGAGATACACGGGCTCTAATATTCAACACTCTAGATGATGAAGCTGCTTGAAAACACTTTTTTCTTTTTGTTGCTTATCACTAGTTATGTATTATTAATAACTATCACTAAGCTTATGTCCGACATTGGTCGGGCCTAATAATTTTTTTATAGATTTAAGATTTGAATACTTATTGTTAGTTCATAATTAAAGATACAATAAATAAAAAAACATGCATTAAAAAAAAAATCAGTAGCATCGCTTTCCGCGCTATGCACTGTGTTAACGTCTTCATCATATAACTCGTGTAGATTAATTTCTATTTTGCTATCCGATGCTTCATAACATAACCTACTCAGACAATCGGCAATAACATTTTCTTTTCCTTTAATATAGTTTATGTCGAAGTCAAACTCGTTCAGCTTAATTTTCCATCATTGTAATTTATCATTCGGTTCCTTTATGTTGTTCATCCAAACTAAGGGTCGGTGGTCTGTTCTGATAATGAATTTACGACCAAAAAGATATGGACGGAAATATTTCGTCGCCCAAACGATGGCTAGCAGCTCCTTTTCTATTGTGCTGTAATTCTTCTCATGTCCGTTTAGGGTACGGCTGGCAAAAGAAACTGCTTTATTTCCTTGCATGAGTGCTGCTCCTAACGCAAAATTGCTCGCGTCAGTAACAAGCGTAAATATTTTGTTAAAATCAGTATGGATAAGTATAGGATCATTCTTAAGTAATGTTTTTAGTTTTTCAAAGGCTGCCTTATAATCTTTATCGTCAGTATTAATCTTTTTTCTTTAATGAAACGCCTGTAGTAACTAGTTATGCCCAAAAATGATTTAATTTCTTTTTGTGTTCTAGGTAAAGCTATTTTATCAATTGTCTCAAGATTTCCAGGGTTGGGTTTGATGCCTTCCGGAGTTACAATATGGCCTAAATGAGTTTTTTCTTTTGCGAGGAATGTGCACTTGTCAACTTGTAGTTTCAGATTTGCCTGGCCTAAGCGTTTCAATACTTTTTCTATTGCTTCTAAATGTTCTTCTATACTTGTAGAAAAAATCAGAACGTCGTCTAAATATACTAAGCAGATTGAACCAATGTATGCCTTCAATACATTGTTAATCAGTCGTTGAAATGTAGCTGGCGCATTACGAAGGCCAAAAGGCATCCGTAAAAATTCATAATGGCCTGTAGCTGTGGAAAATGCTATTTTTGGAATATCTTCGGGATGAACCTCTATCTGGTAGAATCCGTTAGCCAAGTCAAGGGTAGAAAAATATTGACATTTGCCTAGTTTATCGAAAATATCATCAATGTTTGGCATAGGGAATCTATCTTCAACGGTAACATCATTTAATTTTCGATAATCAATTACTATGCGCCAATTTTGTTTGCCGGATGAATCAAGTTTCTTTGGGACGATCCATATTGGACTATTGTAAGGGCTATTCGAATGTCTAGTTATATTTTGTTTCAACATATCTTCAATCTGGTTATTATCCTCCGCTTTATGCACTTCAGGGTATCTGTATAATTTTGAATATATTGGCATATCATGTTTCGTTACAATCTTGTGCTTTATCTCATTAGTAAAGGTTAGGTTATCATCCTTGTCATAAAATACATTTTTATGTTTCTTAATAATTTTGAATAATTTCTCCTTTTCAAATTCTTCCAGGTGACTTGTCCGAATGTGGGGTATAATGTTTGATTTTTTGACTTCATAATTAAAGAAATAACCTTCTGTATAGGCCAATTCGTTATAAGTTTCTTCGTCTTTAGATAAGTATATGGTCACAATGGCATTACTAGTAATTAATTGTCTATTAGGTAAATCGATAATACAGTCTAAACCTCTCAAAATGTTATTTCCAATAAGTCCATCAAAGTTCTCGTTGAACGGATATTCTAAGAACCCACAATAATAATTATTCAAATTAAATTCTTTAAATATTGGAAATTCGCAAAGCTTTGTTATTGATATTTTTGTATTTAATGCTCATGCTATTACGTTCACATTTCGTTTCCATTTGGGATGACAAATATTAGGGTTGATTATACTAAATTCAGCCCCAGTATCTATTATAAATTTTAATTTTCTCATAGGATTACTGATTACTATATAGGGAAGTTCTGCCCGTCTACTGTGGGAAAATTTACACTGGAATTTCCTATTTCCATTGGTTCATTTTGTTGATTGAAATTATCGAAATTTTGTGCATTATGATTCCTCCAAATTGGCTGATTAGATTGATAAAGATTAGTACCACGATTAAATTGAGGAGTACTTCTATTAGTGGTTCGGGAGTAATTTGATCGCCTCTTTTGCTCTGTAAAATTTGAAGTACCGGGGTTATTACTATTGGATCTATTAATGTTTGGGTTGGGAAATCGATGGGTTTGATAGAACGAATTTTGTTGGGTCTCAAAATGTTTGGTTGGTTTATTGCTGTTGCTATTGGAACTATGTGGTTTACCTTGAATGGGGTTATTGTAATTATTGTAAATATCACTAATGTTAGTTCTTATATTTCTATTCATGTAGTCCGTTTTAGCTGTCCCATATTGCGTGTAATGTTGATGTCTTGCATCCAATATTATTTTAAAAGTATCTTCTAAATTCCTAGGATCTCTTGCAAATATCTAAAAGTCTTAAGTGAAATTCTATTTACCTCTTCGGTAGTATAAGTATCATCACCATGGGTTAAATTCCTGGTTGTGAATTCTATTATCAAGTTTGTTTATTTTAAAATAATAATTTTCTATTGTTCCTTGTAATCTGCATGTCCTTAAATCATCCATTAAGTCGTTACTGCTGTATTTTTCACCAAAGTTACTTCTCAGTATGTCTTTTAAAATAGCCCACGTTGTTACATTAGAGTGTCTATGAATTGCTTCCCTAGTTTTGCCAACGCATTTGTTTTTTATATAACCAAAGAGTATATAACTATTAGTATCATCAAATTCTAAAATAGATGGAAGAATGTTTTCTACTTGATCCACATAATCCGGCAATTGATTCGGATCACTTCCATCAAAACATTCAATGTTTTTAATGCATGTTAAAACTAGATTATATCTACTTATTGCTAACACCTCCATAGTAAAATGTGTATGTAATTGTTATTATTAAAAAATGTATGAAAGAACAATATTGTGTTAGAAATAAAACAGGATTAAGAAGTAGGTTTGAAAAATTATAACAATTCAAAAAATACTTATGTATGTTATTATTGCTTCTCCAATATGTTTTTATTACTGGAATAATCGATACTACTCCCCTTGGTTAGTTGCTGCAACTCCAATGAGTTCACTCCCAGAGTGTAATGTATATGATATATATTTGTTGTTACTTGTCTGTATGTAATTGATGCTTATTTAAAATATAGTTGTAAATATTATTTGTTGTTGTTAAATGTACAACTGCATTTATACAAAGAGAGATTATTAAATTCTTGTCGTTAACTTCAATGCATAACTACTCAAGGTCATAGAAACAGGTTTCAGTATACATAGTCTTTATATAATGACATTGCTAGAGGTCATGATCACGTTTTTGATAGAAGTAATATCACTATGTTGAACGTTACAAACTTCGCAAACTTTCTCCTTTAACCTTTACTTTTCTTTAGTCACTTGATTTTTTGTTTGTTTTTTTTTAGTTTAATTTTATTCTTCGATTTGCTATTACAGTGACCTTGTTAGACGTTATAATCACTGATTCGGTTTTTATGTTCTTATTATTATTTATTAAATGCTAAAAGTCAACAATTGTAAATCATTTTTTATATATGTATAATTTTTTTGGGTTTATTTTTTTTATTTAAGTCGTAGGTAACTTGGTAGTTTTCACTATTTTAAATTTAATTTTAATAACAAAATTTAACTCTGCTTAAATATTGTTTCACTTTTTTTTCCTCGTCGCCAATAATGTTCTTAAATGAAACAATGCTTTCTTCAGAGAGTATCAAACAGAACAGCACTTCTTTATTTTATTCAAATTATATTAATCCTAACTTAACGAAAACTTACTCCTAGTCTCTCTTATAACTAAGTCTTACAATAAAACATATCTGTAAGTATGTATGTATGTGTGTATGTAAACTTACTCCTAGTCTCTCTTATAACTAACTCTTACAATAATACATATCTGTAAGTATGTAGTATGTGTGTATGTGATATGTTTATATGTGCGAATGGAAGTTTACATCACTATATACATATATATATCCCTTACACTATTGTAGGTTAAAGTATAATAAGATTTTTCAATAAAAAGAGATTATATATATTTTTGAGAATGGCTTGCATTTTGCAATGAGCGGCTGAAGGAAGAAAAGGACAAGGTAAAGTAAACGTCGAATGAGAATTGGTTCCAGGGGCGGTCTACAAACGGCAACAGAGTCGGCAACGGGGATTGTCGATGGATAACTCGTGGGAGGGCAACTCGCATTCCATTTCTAACCGGAATGCTTAATACGTCCAATAGTGGAGTCCAGCGTAGAATACTTATGGTACTATGAACAATAATTGTTTTTTGTTCTATTTTGATTTTTTATATTTAACACCTCGAGCGCGTCGCATCGCAAAACGAATCCACCTTCACTGCAGATAGGCCGAAATAAAATAAATACATAGTACCAGTAATGCGGAGTCGATCTTGTTCAGGACACGACCGGCCACAACCGACGGTAGAAAAAAAAGGTCCAGTAAAAGAATTGAAACAGAACAAATTGTCGACATAAATATTAGTTGCTTGTAGATGTTCTGAACAAGTATTGTCAAAAATATAGTGCTTGAGTCTTAACTTTATTAGAATTGCTGATTTACCGCATGCTCTCCCTCTCGGGTCCTTTGTATCACAAATAAGCTTCTTGAGGTTAAATGAATCTCCATGAGGAATTGCTAAGGTTCGTTTTTATGCTGGTGAATGCCGTTTGCGTTCCAGAAACATATTTTTATTTTTATTAATTATTTACCTTTTAAAAAAAAAAAAAAAATTGGCTTGTTTTTATGGTTAAGCAATTGTCTATATGCATTTCAACCCAAAAACGTTTTGAATTCAGTTAACAAAGTCCGTATGTTTATAGTAAGACTCTTAATACTATATTGAGAATCACAATATACAAACATAATAAGTTTGAAAACCGCAAACAAAAATCTTTACAAAACAAGCATCTTTATTCAACTGTGCATCCATTCTATTTTCCACCACCTTTTTACCATTAACGTTTAGATATTCAAAGTGTCTATTAATTGCCGATGATTTAAAATTATATACTTCCATCTCCAATATCGATGACAGTGAAAAGTTACAATTGGATTTAAACAAACTGTCTGACAGGTGTTCTGGTAATGGTATTTATATTAATGTATTAAAATAGTGTTTTTTCATATTATCCTATTATGAACCCGATAATTTATGATTATTCCATAGGTGAAGTAAAAACTAGGGATATAGGCGTCATTTTCGAAAAAAAAATTTACATTTTCTGACCATATTGATTACATTATTTCAAAAGCTTATTGTATGCTTGGTTTCATTAGAAGAAATTCTTAAAATTTCAAAGATGTATATACCCTTAAATCTTTATTTATTTCTTTAGTTCGAAGTACATTAGAATATTGTTCTATTGTTTGAAATCCTTATCATTTGGGCCCCTCTAATCGCTTATGATGTAAGAAGAAAGTTATAGAGTATTCAATCCCTATAAGATCGTACGTCTTTTTCCTATCTGTTATTTGCCTATGATATTTTGTCTGACAATATTGCCTATCTTGAAATTAAAAATTATTTTATTTTGTATTGCACACAGTTCCCGTTGTACCTTCATAGTGAATAGTAGATTAGTGGAATATTTCTTAAATACTTCCTAAACAAAAAAAAACATTATATAAAAAATATTCTTAGTACATATTATTCGTATGTACCATACCAACTTTAATAAATAAGCTTTACTGCTTTGCTAATATTTTTACATAGCAGAAATCAATAAAAATAAAAATTCTGATGGTATTAGTACTGTGAGATCTGGAGATTCAATTTTTCGTCAGCGTTCAACTTCGCTTAACCCGATGCCAACTAGTGATTTGTTAACATATGAGTTGCCTGGTAATTCTTCATTTAAGTCAGCGATATCATCCGCTTCTGGTTCGTGTTCATCACTTAATCAAGTTATCACTTTAGATAACTGTAGTCAAAAATCTAAAATTCAAGTCGGAATGGACAGATATATTACAGTTGTAAAGCGTGGGCGAAGCCCAAATTCTTCAAAAATTTCATCGCTTCCCAAGATATCCAGGGATAACGACGCTGCATCAATTAATCGTAGTAATCGTTTTTCAGTATTGCAGGCTAATGATGACCAACCCGCTGTATCTTCGACAAAAACTTCCAAACCACTACCAATATATTTGAGAGAAAAAAGTCTAACTCCCTTATTAAAAAATTACCCCCTTATGCAAAAAAATATTTTACTTTAGCTTTAAAGTTCATAGTAGTTAATAAGCACTTTAAGGCTAACATAGCTTTATTAAAAAATCATATGCAAAAGACAACTTTAAATATTTTGTGATTTAATAATAAATACTGGTAACACCACCGTGTTCAACAACCACTTCACAGCTTATGATGTACAAAATTGAATACAAGTTCATTCGGGTATTCAAATATTTTTTTTTATTTTATTAAATAAATTTGTATTATCTTGAAGTAAAGCAACCTAATTTAAAAAATATGAGCTTCTGACTTAATAGGAAAACAGATAAACACCATGAAGTAAAAGTAAAAAAAATGTGAAAAATTATCACAATTTTTTTTATTCGAATGAAACGAGTATTTGGATATCCAGCTTTTTTCGATTTGTTTTGATTGTATGTACATCACTAAAATATTTTTGTATAATTTCATTTATTTTAATATTTTTTTATGGATTTTGCTATGTATTTCGAAGCAGTTGGATAATTTGGTGATGCTTCCCATTACATGACAGAAATAATAAATTTAAGATAAGAGCAGGCACTTCTAGCTTCATTTTCAGATGTAACATGAATCAGTATGTGCTATATTAGTAAAAATATTTGAGGTACAAAATACACATTTTGGAAATATCAACTTAAAATAGCCTTAACAAACGTGGGTGCCTACTTTAGAATTTTGATACAATAATTTTTTACTTAATTTTACTTAACATTGCTTGGCAAAGCTTTATTAAGTTTTTTGCATAAGACCCTTAGTCTCGGCAATTGGTGAGAACGCATTTCACGTTATTCCAATAAAACGTGGTAACATTGACCTAACTAAAATTCAAATATACGAAGAAAAAGATTTCCGCAAAATAGTAAAAGAATTCGAAAAAAATAAAACAAGTTTTTATACGTACCAAGCTTAAGAGTGCTAAACGTATGCAAGTCGTATTGAAGGGCATTGATTCTTATGTTAATCCCGAAGAAGTAAGAGAAGAACTCAATATACAAGGATTTAAGGTAAAAAATATATTCAATAGGAAGAAAATCACGCAGCCTCTATTTCGTGTTGAACTGGAGCCGAATGACATAAAGTTAAAAAAAAACGAGACACATCCAATTTATAACATAAAATACCTCTTATATGAAAAATCACAGTTGAAGAGCCACATAAGTGATAAGGCCCCGTACAGTGCAATAATTGCCAAGAATATGGCCACACAAAAACTTACTGCAAATTACATTACATTTTGTGTTATCTGATATGAATTTCACGGTACTGCTAGTTGTACTAAACCAAAAGATCAAGCAGAAAAAAATGCAGTAATTGTGGAGGTAACCACACCGCTAACTACAGAGGTTGTCCTGTGTACTCTTTCGTAAAGCATAAACCTAAATTAGTTCCACTTCAAACAGCAAACGCTTCCTCCGCCATTTATGCGCAAATGAGCCAACAAGTTACTTCCCGTGTATCGTATGCAGATGCTGCTAAGGCTAGTTCTATTCCCACACTAAATGTTTCACCGGCAAATAATTCAACAAATACAAATTCAAGCGTTAATTTCAATCGCCTAGAAGCTACTATTGATAATCTGGTGCAAACTAGAATATATTTTCCAACAAATATGACTAGAATGATGCAAGAAATGCTGCGAATGCAGAATACACTACTTCATGCATTAATTAACAAGCCATGAACATGTTAGAAATATGTTTCTGGAACGCAAACGGCATTCGCCAACATAAAAATGAACTTAAGCACTTCCTCACAGAAAAAAAATACTCATATATACTCAATATATGTATGTAATTAATGAGCTCTAGGTCAGTTTTTAATAACGTTATAATTATTTACTGCCTTATTCATAAAAAATATTTTAGGTTTATTGCAGGTTTATTTGACAAATTTCCCTTAGAAATACGTCAAATAAGAGCTTAATAAACCTGAAATATTTTTTATGAATAAGGCAGCTATTATTTTATAATGTCGATATTTCCATATCCTACGGATATCTTCTTCAGGACGATAGTTTTAAATAAATTTAACAGTTAAACAAGAATATACATATAAATAACAGCAACACAAAATTAATTTGTTTTTGTTTTTTTTTTCAATTTATATTTTCTATTGATTTTCAAAATAACAAAAAGAAAAAATTAATTTGAAATATCAAAAAACAAAATATTTATTAACTTTCATCACAAACAATTTTTAATTTAATTTATAAAAAACAAAAAAACCAAAAAACAAATTTAGTGTTGCTGTTATTTATATGTATATTGTTGTTTAACTGTTAAATTTATTTAAAAATATCGTCCTGAAGAAGATATCCGTAGGATATCGAAATATCGACATTATAAAATAATAATATTTATAGCGTTATTAAAAACTGACCTAGAGCTCATTAATTACATACATATATTTATCAAAAAAGGTCGAAAAATTAGAAAATTTAATCAAAAAAATATCAAGAGTACGTAAAGATATAAAAAAATAAAGAAATCAAATAAAAAATTGTTTTTAAAGACACAATTACAAAATAACAGAAAGCAAAAACGGAACGGAATGTGAGAAATGATTGTTGTGTACAATTATTGATTTACCTTTGGTAAATACATATGTAAGTATCACTATTTATTTCCCTTGTTTTTCCATATGTATTTACCAAAGGTAAATCAATAATTGTACACAACAATCATTTCTCACATTCCGTTTCATTAGAATTTACGTTAAATAGCTGATGTTAATAACAATCTCTACCCTAGTAGATAGACTAGGGTGCTGATGAAGTGCGTTGCTGCACAGAAAAATTTTGGTATTTCCCCCAGCTTAAAAGTCTAATTTAATTTTTCTTCTCTTCTTTACAAACTCACATTAATTAATAAACTATTTAATTCAATAAAAAGAATTGAAATTACTGAACTTAAGCCTGACTAAAAATTATTTCTGATTAAAAGCTCACTATAGTTCAATTAAAAAAATTTAAAAATTTCTTATTCGTTGTCGTAATTCAGGTATCGTTCCAAAATTTGTTAAAAACTCTACTAATAACATTTTTTAATATTTTTCATATAAATGCTCAAACAACTCTACAAAGAAACATCACAAGATATTTGGATAATGTTCAAAGCAAAATTCTCTACTTTACTATCAAAGAACGGCATCAGTCACTTAAGGACACACAAAAGGAACTTTTATATATAAAACATTTATTAAGAAGATACTTGAATGGTGAGGAAATGAAAAAATTTTTGGAATTTGAAGATTATTTAGCAGATATTTTAACGAACAAAGTTAAACAGGTACATAGAAAAAAATTTGACAATCTTAGTTTTTTACAGAGAAAGGAATCAGGAATTAAGATTAATAAAAAGTGGTTTGTAAATAAGACGGACATAGATATTCCAACAGATGTCCAATGGACTCTTTCTTTAGGGCAAAAATTTGCACCACCAATTAAAAAAGAAGAATTTCCTTATTAAAGATAATATCTGAGGGAGAAGATTTTGTTCAGACAATAGGAGAAAGAGAAAGACAAGAAATCGCTAGAATAAGACTAACAACTATTATGGATGACCATATGTCTAGGATGAGATTAGATAATAGAGATAAATTTAAACTTAATAAAGAAAGAGATACCGAAAAATTTTTGAAGGCTAACAAAGACGTGCTTATTCTCAATACAGATAAAGGTAATGCAACCGTTGCAATGAAAAATACTGATTATGCCACAAGAACGGAAGACATTGTAGGTGATAGTTCAACATATATTGTGTTACAAAAAGATCCAACAAATAAATTGAAAAAAGCAAATAATGAAATTGTAGATAAACTTTTCAGATTAGGAATAATTTCATCTATAGAAAATATTAATTTGAAGACAAATATAGTAATTGCACCAAGATTATATGGAGTGCCAAAAATTCATAAGAACAATTTCCCATTAAGACCAATTTGTTCATTTATAAACTCAGAATTTTTAAAGAATATAACTAAAAATTCTGTTTATAATGTTAAAAACTCTAAGTTTCAGAGAAAAGATTCAACATATTAAGATACATAATAATGAGATATTAGTTTCATTTGATATTGTTTCATTATTTCCTAGTATACCAGTTGAATTAGCAATTATTATTATAGACAAAAAATTTAGTAGTATTGCAGAACATACTAGAATAGATAAAGATTTGTTTTTACAAATGTTAAAGTTTTGTATAATAGATAGCAGATATTTCCAATATAACAATAAGACATATATACAAAAGAAGGGTCTTCCAATGGGATCACCAGCATCTACAATTGTAGCTGACATAGTTATGAAAGAATTATTAGATAGATGTTTAGAAAGTTTGCAGATAAAACCGAGAATTATATTAAAATATGTAGATGATATATTTTGTATAGTTTCTCATTCTGAATCAGATATTATGCTATCATCATTTAATTCATTTCATTCAGATATAAGATTTACAGTTGAGAAAGAAAGAGACATTAGACTTCCATATTTAGATACATTTGTTATTAGAGATGTTAATAGTTTGTTAATAGATTGGTATCAGAAACCAAAAGCATCAGGTAGAATAATTAATTATTATTCAAAACACCCAAAGAGAATGATAATTAATACAGCAAGAAATCTTATAGATAGAATACTGACTATTAGTGTTAAAATATTCCATAACAAGAATAAGGAAATTAAAAAGGACATTTTAGTAAGTAATGATTTTCCAAATAGAATATTATATAATTTAATGCGACATTACAGAAGACATAATAGAAATAATACGGAAAATGACGTTGAGCAAAAAACATACAAATCTTTAAAATATATTCCTAAATTATCAGAAAGACTAGAAAATTCAGATATATATGATAAAAGCAGATATAAGATAGCGCACAAAACATATAAAACCTTAAATAGATTATTCAGTAATAAAAAAGATAAGATAGATAAACTAGATACGTCAAATGTTGTATACAAAATATCATGCAAAGGAAATGATAATGGAATTTGTAGTAAAGTTTATATAGGTACAACAAAGAACAAACTTAAGACAAGACTAACTGGACATAAATCAAATCTTCACAAAAATCAGCATTATCTTTACATTGCCCCAACACAAATCACTAGCCTGATTTTGAAAATGTATCAATTTTAAATTCAGAAAATAAATATAAACGTCGTTTTATGTTAGAAATGTTGCAAATAATTAAAGTACCGTTAGATAAAAGAATAAATTTCAAGGCAGATACTGATAGTGTAGCACAGAATTATCGACATTTAATATATAAGAACAAAATAGGAAATAGGTATTAGGGGTTTCAAATAATAATTTCAAATTTGGAAATTATAATATTCATTTCCTCATTTTTCAATTTAAATTTCCTATTGATTTTCAAAATAACAAAAAGAAAAAATTAATTTGAAATATCAAAAAACAAAATATTTATTAACTTTCATCACAAACAATTTTTAATTTATGATGTGGCTTTTATAGAATTACTCTATTCAGGCTTCCAAGGTCATTCAAATTGATTTAAATGCAAATAAAAGACAATTTTATTTAATTTTTTCATATCCGACGTTTCGTTGGGATTTTCCAACATCTTCAGGGATACTATTTTTATTGAAATCTGGTAACATTGATAAATAAAAGAACGATTTTAATGCAACAACAACAATAATAATAAAACAATTACCCCCTTATGCAAAAACGTTTGTTAAAGTTAAAGCATGTGTTAAAACCGGTTTTGCCATACAAAATTCGTTTTTTAAACCAACTTTAAGTTTAACAAGAGTTTTTGCATAGGGGGGTTAATGTTTTGCTTTAACTTACATATACTATCTTCTAATAAAATTTGCATTTAAATTTTAATACACGACATGACAACATGCAACATAAAACACATAAGTAGTGTGTTTATGGGGTTCGGGGGCCAAAATGTGCCATAAGGATCAATGTAAAAGTGCACATCATGCAAGGTGTTGCCAAAGTGGTATTTTTCTTCTTGCTATTTTATGTATGTATCAAAGTGCAATGTAAAAATGTACATCATGCTAGGTATTGCCGTTGTGTTATTTTCCTTCATCGCTATTATTTTTAAGGAAAGATAATTTGAAATGAAAATTTTGTTGAGGGGAATTTTTTAAATATTTCGTATCTTTATTTTATCTTTTTCTATTTTATGCGCTTCTCAGTAGTACATTTCTATTGCTTATTGCGATGAAAATTTTGTTGAGGGGAATTTTTTAAATATTTTGCATCTTTATAATTTTCTGTGTTTTTATATCACATATCTTGTTGTTGTCTCTTTTTATTACTAATGTGTGTGTTTGTGTGCATTGCTTAGTTCTATTGTTATTAATAGAAATGTATATGTATATAAATATTTTCTTAGTGCACATTTTTGGTTTGAATTTTTTTTTTTTGTTTAAAATGAAATTTTTATGAACGTTTGTCTCCTATGTCTATCTGACTATTTTTATTACACATATTTTATAGCTTTCCCCAGGAAAAAGGATCAGTAATTAAAAAAAGGATGAAAGAAAAGGAACGTCATACATTTGCAGCACGAAAATGTATGCCGTATATGGGAAAATCTCAACACATGTTAAACATATGTCTATTATTTAGAACACTTGATATGTAAATCTTTTCTTAGTGCACATTTTTGGTTTGAATTATTATTATTTATTTTTTTTTTTTGTTTAAACTGAAATTTTTATGATCGTTTGTCTCCTCTGTCTATCTGACTATTTTTATTACACATATTTTATAGCTTTCCCAAGGAAAAAGGATCGGTAATTAAAAAAAGGATGAAAGAAAACGAACGTGCATTTGCAGCAAGTAAATGTATGAAATTTTTGTTTAATTATTTTGATGTGTTAAATCTTTTTACTTTTTATATGTTTACTTTTGTAAGTGCAGAAAGACATACAAAAGGAGATAAATTCTCAGATTTGTGTATGCATCTATGGTTGGGAAAAATCGTTCAATTAGGGTTGTGAAACGCAGTGCCTGTTGTGTAGAAATTGAGTTGTTGTTTTCTTCTTAGTGTCTTGAGTCTTGTATTGTATTGTATTGAATTGTTTAGTGCATATAGAAAAGGTGCTCATGCGAGATGTAATAGTTTATGACGGTTACAATTGTTATTATTTTTTCGTTTAAAATTAAATTTTTATGATCGTCTGACTCCTTTATCTTCTACCTTTTCTATTGGTTATTTAAAGAGGGAAAAATATGCATTCAATAAAAAAGGGTACAAAAAAAATCTTAGTTAGTTTTATTCTCTGCCTTAGAATATTTCACCATGTTATGTGTGTGTGAGTTGTGTTAGCATTAGATAATTTACCTACCTGAAACTGTGTGTGTTGGGTTTGTGTGCATTGGTCAGTTCTACTGTTATGGAAAAAAATAAATATACTTACATATGTTTTGGATCAAATAGATAAAAACCAGACCTCGCAATAATTGGTCTCTGTCGTGCTTGTAGTCAGAAAAAGAACACACGTTCACTGACACTATGCGACACTGTCGCGGAAAAACCCTCAAACTTCATTCTTCTTTGGCTTGCTCTTCGCTCAACCAACGACCGCTTTTGTTTGATAGGTCGGCTCACGTGTTCACTCAAGACCCTTTATTTCGTAAAATCTCTGCAAACGGTCTTTTGTGCATGTATGTATGTGTTGCGAGTGTGAATAGGTAAACATTTACATGTATACTATGTACGTCATGGAGATTTGTTGTTTTATTATTTTATGTTATAAACATTATTGAACAAAATACATGAGGATTAATTTTGTTTTTGTTGTACACATATTTGTCTTTTATTGTACATTTACACTTCGTTGACAAATAGTTTGATTTACAGATATTTTTATTGTTATTTATTGTTATCTTCTCCGTTCCTCTTTAATGTTTTGCCTGTGACGAAATATCTAATGCAACAACATAAAGCAAACGCAAGAACAAAAATAAAGACCTTTTCTGCTAACACTTTGCTTGTTTTGCTCACTTACTGACCCTCAGTAGCTGAGCAAATAACGATTTTGTTCGTATCATGCGGTCAGTAAGACACCGATTCGTGTGTTATGCTCGATCCATAACCCGGAAGTGAGAACACGATTGAAACGAAAAAGAGGGTTGCTGTTCAGACACTGAGTGATTCCGTCATTTTTTTTAGGTCTTTTGAGTGAGAAGACCGCACAGAGAAATTAGGTTGAGCGTATTTTGCGACCTCTGATAAAAACAAATTATATAGTGTTTTCACACTGAAGATTAAAACCTGGTTTTAACGTTAAAACCATAAACAGCTGATGATGAACAACATACAACATAAAACACATAATTTAAAAATAATTGCAAAAATAATCAAAATTGTAAATATCACAGTATAAAGCTTTTCTTAACGTTATAATATCACAGCTGGAGTTACACTAAAACTTAAATTATTACAATGCTATAAGTAGCATTAGTTTTGTCTTTGTCAGTTTTGTTGTTCATTGCTATGTCCATTTTTTGTTGAATACTTAAGCTTTCCAAAGTGTATCTTTTGTTGTATTTTCTCTCTTTGTGTAGTATTTTCACATATTCCAGATCAGCTGAGTGAGAATAATCCAAACAATGTTGAGCTAACGCAGTAAATTGTCGTCCTTTTTTAATACCATTCTCATGTTCAGCTCCTCTTACTCCTAGATTCCTTTTTGTTGTCCCGATGTAAACTTGTTTACAGCTTTCGTGTGCTGCAATAATAACGTCGGATATGAAAAAATGAAATAAAATTGTCTTTCATTTTCATTTAAATCAATTTGAATGACCTTGGAAGCCTGAATAGAGTAATTCTATAAAAAACACATCATACGTTAAATAAAAAAGGTCGAATAGTCATATATATATATATATATATATATATATATATATATATTTACATATTAATATCGGAGGGCCCGCCGAATTTACTAAATAATTGAAATCGATAACTGACTTAAAAATGAAGGACTTCTTCAAACATATAAGATATAAATATAATATAGAAACTTGTACATTACTAAAGGAATACTGCAGACACATAAAAAACTTAGCAAAGCAAATGGGAAGACTGAAATATCTACTGGCATGTCAAAAAAATTGTTTGACACCAAGTCACGTAATAAATACAACAAACAATACGATGAAACTATTTAACACGACAGAAATATCACGAGAATATGTTAAGACAGAGCAAAATTTTCACAAGAAAATTCTTAATTTAGAAATAAAAGAAACTAACATAAGCATAGGAGTTACACGAAAGAAAATAGACAACATGAAACATGAGCTAAAATCAACATTAAATACGTATGAATACACAAATTTCATTAAAAAACAACATATAAGATATAAGAATTTTATATCATCAGAAAAATCGACGCACTTAGCCAAGATAGGAAAACTAAAACGAAAAGAATTTGAAAAATATGAATTAAAGTTTAACCCCTCATGGTTTATAAACAAAACAAATATTGAATTCACAGATGAAATAAAATGGTTACTCTCATTAGTATCTAAATTTTCTTTACCAGTAAATAAGGACAATTTTTCAATGATTAATTTGGTAGCTGATTTAGAACAATGGGTACAAACACTTACAGATGATAAAGCAAAAGATGTTGTAAGATTTAGGATAACAAATAGAATTCTAACATACAAGAGGACTTCAAAAAACAACCCAAAAGAAAAATTTATACTGAATATATATGAAGATACAAAACGAATACTACGTAGACATAAGGAGAATATAGTTATCCTAAAATCTGATAAAGGAAACAAAACGGTGATTATGTATAGAGAAGACTATAAGAGAGGGATGAACAAACTTTTACAAAATAAAACAACATATAAAACATTACGTGCAGACCCCACAGAGAACCTCCAACGGAAAAATAACAAATTAATAATGTATTTATACAAACAGGGATATATTACTCAATTTGAGAAATCAGGATTAATTTCTGATCACGCTACAGCACCGAGACTATACGGCTTACCGAAGATCCACAAACCTGACTTGCCTTTACGGCCAATATCATCATCTGTGGAAGTACCATGCTACAAATTATCTAAATATATAGGCATAATTTTAAAGAATGTAATTTCAACAAAATTCAACATTAAAAATTCAATAGAACTAAAAACGAGATTGGAAGATATTATTTGGATGATGACGAAATCTTTGTATCATTGGACGTGGTATCGTTATTTACTAACATACCAATACATTTAGCTATAAGAAATATTATGGAGAAATGGGAAATTTTAAAAAATTACACAAAAATACCCAAAACACAGTTTTTAAAATTATTAGAATTTTGTTTAAATGAAAACAATTATTTCATATATGAAGGCAGAGTTTATAATCAAACCTATGGAATGCCAATAGGGAACCCTCTATCCCCAACCATCGCCGACATTGTGTTAGACACTCTTGTAGAAAAAACAACGAAAGAACTAGGAGATAACAACATAGAAATAAAATTATTGACAAAATATGTAGATGACCTATTTACCATTATTAAAAAAAGGACGAGAAAATCACAATGGAGGCCTTTAATAATTACCATAACAAACTTAAATTTACTATTGAAAAGGAAATAAACAATCCACTTCCCTATCTTGATATGAGAATAATGAGACACAATGATAGAATTATAACAGATTGGTACATGAAACATATAGCTTCAGGCAGAATAATAAATTATAATTCAACACAGCCCTTTAAACATAAGACCAACACAATTACAAACTTTATTAATAAAGTGTTACATATAACTCATAACAAATTCAAAAAAAAAATATTAAATTAATAAGAGAAATACTTAAAAACAATAATTATCCGACATATTCGATCAATAATCTAATAGACAAATCAATACATAACGCAACAAAAAACAATAACACAAAAACAATATCTGGCAACACTAAATATATAAACTTATCTTATATTCCAAAGCTGACTGAGAATAATAAAATAAAAGAGATAATTAATGAAGAAGGAATTATATTTGCACACAAACCAAACAAAACAACATATACACTGTTCACAAATCTAAAAACAAAAATAAATAAAAAAGATCAAAGCAATGTAGTATATGAAATAAAATGTAGTGGAAACGCACACGAAAGCTGTAAAGAAGTTTACATCGGGACAACAAAAAGGAATCTAGGAGTAAGAGTAGCTGAACATGAGAATGATATTAAAAAAGGACGACAATCTACTGCGCTAGCTCAACATTGTTTGGATTATTCTCACTCAGCTGATCTGGAATATGTGAAAATACTACACAAAGAGAGAAAATACAATAAAAGATACACTTTGGAAAGCTTAAGTATTCAACAAAAAATGGACATAGCAATGAACAACAAAACTGACAAAGACAAAACTAATGCTACTTATAGCATTGTATTAATTTAAGTTTTAGTGTAACTCCAGCTGTGATATTAGAACGTTAAGAAAAGCTTTATACTGTGATATTTACAATTTTTATTATTTTTGCAATTATTTTTAAATTATGTGAGTAGTGTGTTTATGGGGTTCGGGGGCCAAAATGTGCCATACGGATCAATGTAAAAGTGCACATCATGCTAGGTATTGCCGTTATGTTATTTTCTTTCATCACTATTATTTTTAAGGGAAGATAATTTGAAACGAAAATTTTGTTGAGGGGAAATTTTTAAATATTTCGTATCTTTATTTTACCTTTTTCTATTTTATGCACTTACAAGTAATACATTTCTATTGGTTATTGTGTTTGTGTGCGTTAGGAAATTGTATTATATTACGATGAAAATTTTGTTGAGGAGAATTTTTTAAATATTTCGTATCTTTATTTTATCTTTTCTATTTAATGCATTTACAAGTGATAAATTTCTACTGAATATTGTGTTTGTGTGCTTTAGGATATTTCATCATGTTATGTATGTCTGTGGGGATTGTGTTTGCATTGAATAACTTTCTAACTGTGTTTTTATATCACATATCTTGTTGTTGTCTCTTTTTATTACAAATGTGTGTGTTTTATTGTTATGGTTAAGACTGAATATATAAATCTATATATATATCTTTTCTTAGTGCACATTTTTGGTTTGAATTTTTATTTTTGTTTAAAATGAAATTTTTATGATCGTTTGTCTCCTCTGTGTATCTGGCTATTTTTATTACACATATTTTATAGCTTTCACCAGAAAAAGGATCAGTAATTAAAAAAAGATGAACGGAAAGGAACGTCATACATTTGCAGCACGAAAATGTATGCCGTATATGGGAAAATCTCAACACATGTTAAACATATGTCTAGTACTTAAAACACTTGATATGTAAATCTTTTCTTAGTGCACATTTTTGGTTTGAATTTTTATTTTTGTTTGCTGCATTTGCAGCACGTAAATATATGAAATTTTTGTTTAATTATTTCGATGTGTTAATTCTTTTTACTTTTTATATGTTTACTTTTGTAAGTGCGGAAAGACATACAAAAGGAGATGAATTCTCAGATTTGTGTGTGCATCTATGGGTGGGAAAAATCGTTCAATTAGGGTTATGAAACGCAGTGCCTGTTGTGTAGAAATTTAGTTGTTGTTTTCTTCTTAGTGTCTTGAGTCTTTTATGGTCTTGTATTGAATTGTTTAGTGCATATAGAAAAGGTGCACGTGCGAGATGTAATAGTTTTTGAGGGTTAGAATTGTTATATTTTTTTCGTTTAAAATTTAATCTGACTCCTTTATCTTCTACCTTTTCTATTGGTTATTTAAAGAGGGAAAAATATGCATTCAAGAAAAAAGGGTACAAGAAAAAAATCTTAGTTAGTTTTACTCTCTGCCTTTGAATATTTCACCATGTTATGTGTGTGTGAGTTGTGTTAGCATTAGATAATTTACCTAGTAGAATGTGTGTATGTGGGTTTGTGTGCATTGGCCAGTTCTACTGTTATGGAAAAAAATAAATATACTTACATATGTTTTTGATCAAATAGATAAAAACAAATTATGTAGTGTTTTCACACTGAAGATTAAAACCTGGTTTTAACGTTAAAACCATAAACAGCTGATTTTGCATTCACACTGCAAGTTTGCTAAATTCACGTTTTAGCTCATAGGCTGTCTAATAACTTTGCTGAAAATAAAATAAATCTCCTGCAGAAATGCGTGTATTTGTTGTTGCATTTTTTCTGCTTTTTAATAACACTTGTTGGACATACTGTTGTACTGTTTTTGTTTGTATGAAACAATGAGATATTTCACAATGCGCTCTAAAATGGAAATTATTTTATACTTTGTAAATAAAAATTTTTTAAATTATGTAAATTCTTATACAGAATGAAGAAGTGCTTGTAAATAATGTTAATTATATAAAAATGTACAAATATATTATAAGATAAACCTTTTTTATAGGCAGATGAATGTCAGTCGTATTGTCTATTTTCACTTTCCAGAGTTCAATGAAAATATTTTCGTTGTTTTCCTTGCAAAAAAACTGTTTTCTTTCATAATTTTTTGGTTATTGTTGCTGCTGCATCCATTTTTAACTTGAAAATCTTTCAAGCGTCATCTATTGTTATTCACTGGTTAAACATTATTAGCTGCTGCCGGTCATTTTAACTTGGCAGCACTGAATATATCACAGCGAAAACAAGGTTCCATTTAATAAAACCAACTTAAAACCAATTCAAAAATGGTTTTAAGTTGGTTTTAACAACAGCAATTTGTATGGTAAAACCAGATTTTAACAGTTGCTTTTAACGTAAAAAACAACTTTTATTAAAACCATGTCAGCGTTCTTGTCGAAAAAAAGAACGGTGAAAGTAGATTAAGCGTTGATTGTAGGATGTTGAATAGTGTAACCATTAAAACGCGATATCCTATGCCCGTATTGGAAGAATAATTTGCACAATTGGCTGGTAATAGAATATTTACCACACTCGATTTAAAAATGGGTTACCACCAACTTGAAATTGACGAATCATCGAAACGTTACACTGCGTTTATAACAACAGATGGACATTACGAATATAATCGCATGCCATTCGGACTTGTTATAATGCTCCTGCTGGTTTTCAAAAATTGATGAATCAAATTGCTGCCGAGATGGGTCGTGGTGAGATATTAGTGTATTTGGATGACATTATTATTCCAAGCAAAACGGTTGAAGATGGTTTACATTTGCTTCGAAAATTTTTGGGAGTTTTGGACAAGTATGGACTGACGCTCAGACTTGAAAAATGTAATTTCTTGCAGAAGGAGCTGAATTATCTAGGTCACATTATTAACGGTGAAGCTATAAGGCCTGGCGAACGAAAGGTTGGCGCAATAAGAGATTTTAGAGAACTTACCAACTTAACAGAGACTCGTCGTTTTCTGGGGCTTACTGGTTTCTTCCGGAAATTTGTACCAGAGTACTCACTAATTACTAAACCGATTACTCAACTTTTGCATAAATCTATAAACAATAAATTTGTCTGGGGTGCGGAACGATGCAGTTGCAAGACAAAAGGTTAAATTATATTATGGCTGTCTTATCGGGGAAGATATAATCAACAGAGAAAAACAGCTAGAACATGATTACGAAATTTTCAACAACCGTTTATATCGAAAAGATAACATTGTACCAAATCCTAAGAGGTGGAGGATCACTAAACATTTCCATGATGATATGGGATATTATGCAACAGAAAAAACAATGCAACGTATACAGAAATTATTTTGGTTCCCAAAGAAGAGAAAATATGTGAAGGAGTATATTGCTTTTTGTACAACATGTTGTTATAAACGCACACACGCAGGAAAACCTGAAGGACGAATGCACTTTGATTCCCCGGAACCGATACCTTTCTATCACGTTCATATTGATCATCTAGGTCAAAAAAAGGCAATACCCATATCCTTGCGATATCTGATGCATTTTCAAAGTTCCTAGTTGTAAAAGCGGTAAGGAGTACAAAAACTAACCCCGTTTTAAATGCACTCTGTGAAATGTCAGGTTATTTTGGACATCCAAGCAAAATTGTATCCGACAGAGGTACCGCCTTAATTTCCAGTGCATTTGAAAAATATTGCAAAGATAATAACATTCGTCATATAAAAACTGCTGTTCGTACACCTCGTGCCAACGGTCAAGTAGAAAGAGCAAATTCTACTATTTTAAATTATATCCGAACAACAGCTGATAACCCTCGAAACTGGGACGTAAAACTAAGTGAACTCCAATGGATCGTAAATTCTCAAATTAACTCCACCACAGGTTTAACACCAAACGAATTGGTTTATAATTTCAAAATTAAAGATGTAGTACAAAATCATCTTGTCACCGCTGTGCAGGATGACTTAGCTCACTCTGCAACCGAAAAATCGTTTGATGAAATATGTAAAGTGGCACTAAATAACATAAGTCAGCAAATGGAAATCTCGATTTGATGCGAAACACGCTTTGCCAACGCAGTATGCTGAGAACGATTTAGTCGTAGTCGAATTCGAACCTGGCGCCAGTGGTGATACACATAAATTGGTTCCCAAATATAGAGGGCCGTATATTGTCTCTCGGGTAATCGGTAATGATCGATATCTGATCGAAGATATACCAAGTTTACAGATCACTTCTCGAAGATACAGTTCGATTCACGCTTCAGAAAAGTTAAAGCCTTGGTGTAAAATGCATCCTGAACTAGATGAAAGAGCGACGGACGAGAAAAAATCAAAAATCGAGGACGATTTAGAGTCAGGAAAGGCCGAACTTTCACACATGGCAACTCTACCAAGATAAATGGATAATATAATAAATGTAAAAACACTAGAGATAGAAAAATATAAAATACTAACAAGGCATCTTTTGTTTTAAAACTCAGTCGAGACACAACGAATAAAATTAATTATTTTTTTTTTAATAAAGAATATATAACTTTTTGTAATTGTATTTTTATTGTTATGACGATTCATGAATAGACGTACGCAATACTGGACACTTTTTTTTATTTAAAATTTTATCGGAAATTTAATGCTGTCTTTTAATTTAAAATCCAGCAATATACTAAAAAGTTGTAGGTGAAACATAAAAATAAAAAATAAATATCCATAAAAATCCGATAATTTTTCTAAAAGTTACAAGCCTCAGAATTTTTTTTTGTCAACTTAGGCCTACTGTAACCTCTGTCCAGCTTATTCCAGACGACTACCAAGACATTGGTTATAAGGCCTAAGTTGTCCTCTACGGATGTTTAAAGTTTCATATAAATCCAATCAGTGACTTAGAAGTTCTAGATTTATTACCATTTATTTTGCAAAAGTCCCCACTGTGCATTGGTTCATTGGCAGAAATTCAACACTCAGCCTTGACTGCAAACTTTTGATATACAAGTCGCTTTAAAAGCCAATATGGTGCTACGAAATTCAATTATGTGGCAATGCTTCAGCTTCAAATGTTGAGAAAATCCAACGAAGGCAAAACAAAATTTTACGTTTGATAACATCGGCTCACATGACGTAGATGGTGCATTACTATATACGTCATGAGATCTTTCCCAAACTTTAGTCTGTGTTGCTTATATACGTCTTACAATGGTGGCTTTTTTTGATGATTTAGATGCTTCAAGTACTCCGTGGTTTGTATAACATTATGAATAGTTATTTTACTGACGCTAACTCCTACTGCAGCTCTAATTCTACTTAAACTCACAGATGAATTCGAAATCATTTAGAGAATTTTGCGACTATATCGAGGTGAAAACTTCTTGTAAGTCTTTCCTTTGTACCATTTGGAATACTCTGATGGATTTTTCATGTAATTGCTTATAACTGTTGGGATGCGACGAAGTTTTCCGCAAATAGCGCGGATAGAAAGCCATAGATCGTGATACGTCTCAAGTTTTGCGATTTCCGTGGAACTAAGCGACGGCTTTTTCCTAATACTTTTTCTTTGTGCAAATAAAACGTTTTTCTATTGCACTTAACGGTATTTTTGCATAAAAATCAAAGATTAATTGAAAATTCATTACTGAGGCTAATCTATGTTAACACTGAAATATTAAAATTTCTCATGCTGTTAACGAGAACTATTATGAAATTCCACTTAATGTCACTGACCCAATTGGAATTTTTGTCAATAAAGCAACAGAGTATCCTCTTAAGAATGACAAAAAAAAATACTTGCTATTTTTTTAAGGAATCGCGAATATGTATACTGCTCTCTAAAATTTCAAGTGAGGCTATCCTATGTTAACGGAGTGTATGTATATAATAAAGCATTAAAAAAAATTTTGCGTTAAACGTATATTTGTTTCAGTTTAACTTTTTTAACCCTTTTGCAAAATTTTTACGCGTTTTGAGCATCGAAAGTTGGCATCGCTGTTTTGATGAATATATATATACATGTATATATACATACATACGTTAATATTTTGCACGAGTTTTATATGCTGTATTCTTTGCTGTTTTGCAGTAAATAAATAAATTAATCAAAAATAATGAGTAAAATGTGTTCTAATTTTTTTTAACTTATGCATGCATCCATATTTTTGTTTGTTTTTTATTTATACATTTTAATTTATAATAATTAATTTTATGATCTATTTTATAATTTCATTTATTTATCTTTTTCATCTACTGAATAACATTCTTACAGATTATTTGAAAATTCAATTATAATATTTAAATAATCAAGGTTTGAAATTATTGAAGCTAACATTAAAATTTAAATAAGGGGTTATACTATTTTTTTTTATTTATTGTTTCTTCAAATATGAACTAACAATATGTATTCAAATCTTAATTTAAAGTATAATTATTAGGCCCAACCAATGTTGGACATAAATTAAGTGATAGTTATTAATAATACATAAGGATAAGCACAAAAAAAATATATTCAACCAGCTGCTTCTGGAGTGTTTATCAGAGCCCTTGTATCTCTCTTTTTTAAGCGGATGTGTCCAGTAAAGTTCAATATATTACGAGCAAGCGGATTAGGATGTGACTCGAGTTTTGTTAGGAATACCTAACAAAATAGCCTGCTCATTTTGCAATTTCTTCAGTTACTAGCGTCATATTTAAATCACGATGTATATTTAAATTTTTGGTGTACCATGGAGGAACCTTAGCAAGCGTAAAATTTTATTTTGCCTTCGTTGGATTCTCTCGACAGTGGAAGCTGAAGCAGTGCCCCATAGCTGATTTCCGTAGCACCATATTGGCTTTAACAGCGACTTGTATATTAAAAGTTTGCAGTCTAGGCTGATTGTTGAATTTCTACCAATCAGCCAATGTACCTGAGTTAATTTAAGTTTCATTTGTGATAGCTTAGAATCAATGTGGTGTTTCCATGTAAGTCGTCGATCAAGATGTATACCAAGATATTTCACATGTGAATGTTGAGGTACAACTTGATTGTTAATCCGAATGGGGGAACAAGTAGCTCTTCGTAAGGTAAATGTTACTTGAACACACTTTTGTTCATTTACCTTAATTCTCCATAAGTTTAACCATAGCTCCATCCTGGAGTTTGCGGGATGCGTCATCAGGGTTTTCGTGCATACTAAGGCAGGCTGTATCGTCAGCAAATGTCGAAGTATGGATACTACTTATCACAGGCATATCACAAGTATAAATCAAATATAAAACTGGCCCCTGTGGCACACCGGATTAGATAGTTTCAGGCATATTCTTAAAGTCTCCTTCCACAACAGTACAACAGTGAACTTACGGGAAATAATGTAACTTTCCAAAAGATTTAAAATGTTTATTGGTAAGTTAGTCTTCAATTTTAATATTAGGCCTTCATGTCACACTAAAGTGTGATAAATCAAATGCCTGGGAAATGTCAATAAATAGCGCAGAACAATAATTTTTTCTTCAAAAGTTCTTATAAATTGAACCAATCTATGAGTTTGTTCAATGGTGCTATGCTGACTTCTAAAATCAAATTGATGGTCTGGTATGCACCCACTACTAATTAGAATTGGGGACAATTTTGTTTTGAACAATTTTTCAGAAAGCTTTGACATTGTTGATAGTAGACTTATTGGCCTATATGACACAGAGCCTTGGTTAGATCTTTGCCCGGCTTCGAAATCATTTTAACCTTGACAAACTTCCAGCTGTGTGGATAATACTCCAGTCGTTAAATGGAAATGGCATTAAAAATTAATAACAGGATTCTCACTGCAATAAGAGGCAACTTCATCAGCATCTGGTTACTAATTCCATCAATACCCGGAGCTTTCTTCGGGTTGAGTTCGGCAATTAATTTTTGTACATTACGTGTCTTACACTTTATCTGTTGAGGGGGTAGAGCGACTGCACTCTGCAAATCAGCACCACCAGTACATATGTTTGGCGTAAAAACGGATTTTAAGTGCTCAGAAAATATGTTACAATATTCAGTATCGCTTCTTGCCCAACCTCCGGTAGATGTTCGTAGAGGTGGCTTATACTAACAGGTGTTTTAAGCTTTCTAGCAGCGTGCCACAAAGAGTAATTAGATGCTGGTGTGACATCAAGACCTTCCAGATGATTTTTCAGATGCAAGCAACTCTTGGAGTCGTTTAGAGCACTCTTTAAATCTGATTTTATTTTGGGTTGATCTGTGCTGCTGCTATTCCCTTCTAGCTCTTCTTTTTTCACCAGTGTTGACAATAGATTTCTCGAAAAAATAGCTATACATGCTAAAAAAAAACCTGTTTTTCCCTACACGTTGAAAAAATTTCCCCTATTAAAATCCCTACGCATTTTTGTCATTAAAATAGAAGAAAACCATTAGTTATAAAAAATATATATGTTTATTAAAGTTTTGGTATAGAAATAAGCTAAATAAAACTAAAAGAATAATACATACATATGTACTTTTAATTAAATTCAATTAGAACAACATAAAAAAAAAATTAATATGAGTAGTTCTTTCAAATAAAATTTTAAACGATAAATTCAAGTCAACATTGATTGAATCATATCCTAGAAAAGCAAATACCAAGGCGAATTCATGTACTAGGTGGAGCCAAGTTTACAGCTGCGTTTTTAGGAAGTTTATCTTGTCAATTTTCATTGCAATAAAATTTGTAGGAAGTTTGATTTGTGATTTTTCCTTGGAATAAGGTCCTAGGCAGATTTTATTGTTGCAGGCTTGACACCACCTGGTATATGAACTCGCCTTAGCATATACATATGAGTTTGAAATAGAAACTATTATTAAATAAATTTTATTTCATAAATAATGCGATATGACGAAAAAATCCCTATATTTTGGAGAATATAAAAAATCTGTCCGATTTTCCCTACGCTTCTTTTTTAGTATCAAAAATACCTACATGTAGGGATTTTCCCCTAATTCTGGCAACACTGTTTTTCACGTACGAGACGTTCAATGTCTGTAGAATAAATTTTATTAAACCCAGTCTGCGGATGTGAGGTAGTGGCATATTCAGCAGCCTGCTTAATATTCTCGTTGAGATTCGCAATGTTAGATTCAATATCATCGGGTGTTCTAAGCGTAATGTTTTCCGTATAATGACTACTGAGATATTTTTTCAACCTCAGCCAATTAACACGATTTATCATCTTCACATATGGGTCAGGTAAGTTACAGCTTAATGGGCTACAAATTTTAATGATCGTCGGGGAGTGATCGGACGATAAATCAAGAGAAGCTTGAACTTGAATTAAAACCCTAGAAATATTTTTTATGACGCCAAAATCTATAACATCCGGAATTTTTTGTATGTCAGTAGGCCAATAATTGGGGTCCCCACTCGAAATGACATCCAAGCCCATTTTTGAAATTGTGTTGAACAATGCTCGACCTCTGGGTGTAATAAGACGCGAACCCCAGAACGTATGTTTAGCATTGTAGTCGCCATCTGTTACAAAACGAGGTCCAAGACATTTGTAGAAATTTTCGTATTGATCTTCAGTGATTGAAAATCTGGGAGGGGAATAAATTGATGATACCACGAAGTTTATACAAAAACTTTCAATGCCAATATTTGTTGCTTGTAGGTGTTGTTCACAAATGTTGTCAAGAATATAATGCTTGAGTCCTGACTTTATTAGAATCGCTGATCCACCACATGATCTTCCTCTCGGGTCCTTTGAATCATATAAGGTGTAGCCATAAATTTTCAAAATGCTTCTCGAAGTCAAATGAGTCTCAGAGACTAGCATTACATCAGTATTAAATTTTCTAATTTTTCGACCTTTTTTGATAAATATATATATGTAATTAATGAGCTCTAGGTCCATTTTTAATAACGTTATAACTATTTATTATTTTATAATGTCCATATTTCGATATCCTCCGGATATCTTCTTCAGGACGATATTTTTAAATAAATTTAACAGTTAAACAACAATATACATATAAATAACAGCAACACTAAATTTGTTTTTTGGTTTTTTTGTTTTTTATAAATTAAATTAAAAATTGTTTGTGATGAAAGTTAATAAATATTTTGTTTTTTGATATTTCAAATTAATTTTTTCTTTTTGTTATTTTGAAAATCAATAGGAAATTTAAATTGAAAAATGAGGAAAAGAATATTGTAATTTCCAAATTTGAAAATTATTATTTGAAACACCCTACCTATTTCCTATTTTGTTCTAATATATTAAATGTCGATAATTCTGTGCTACACTATCAGTATCTGCCTTGAAATTTATTGTTTTATCTAACGGTACTTTAATTATTTGCAACATTTCTAACATAAAACGACGTTTATATTTATTTTCTGAATTTAAAATTGATACATTTTCAAAATCAGGCTAGTGATTTGTGTTGGGGCAATGTAAAGATAATGCTGATTTTTGTGAAGATTTGATTTATGTCCAGTTAGTCTTGTCTTAAGTTTGTTCTTTGTTGTACCTATATAAACTTTACTACAAATTCCATTATCATTTCCTTTGCATGATATTTTGTATACAACATTTGACGTATCTAGTTTATCTATCTTATCTTTTTTATTACTGAATAATCTATTTAAGGTTTTATATGTTTTGTGCGCTATTTTATATCTGCTTTTATCATATATATCTGAATTTTCTAGTCTTTCTGATAATTTAGGAATATATTTTAAAGATTTGTATGTTTTTTGCTCAACGTCATTTTCCGTATTATTTCTATTATGTCTTCTGTAATGTCGCATTCATAATTTCCTTATTCTTGTCATGGAATATTTTAACACTAATAGTCAGTATTCTATCTATAAGATTTCTTGCTGTATTAATTATCATTCTCTTTGGGTGTTTTGAATAATAATTAATTATTCTACCTGATGCTGTTGGTTTCTGATACCAATCTATTAACAAACTATTAACTATTAACTATAACAAATGTATCTAAATATGGAAGTCTAATGTCTCTTTCTTTCTCAACTGTAAATCTAATATCTGAATGAAATGAATTAAATGATGATAGCATAATATCTGATTCAGAATGAGAAACTATACAAAATATATCATCTACATATTTTACTATAATTCTCGGTTTTATCTGCAAACTTTCTAAACATCTATCTAATAATTCTTTCATAACAAGGGAAATAAATAGTGATACTTACATATGTATTTACCATAAATAAATCAATAATTGTACACAACAATCATTTCTCACATTCCGTTTCATTAGAATTTACGTTAAATAGCTGATGTTAATAATAATCTCTACCCAAGTAGATAGACTAGGGTGCTGATGAAGTGCGTTGCTGCACAAAAAAATCTCGGTATTTCCCCCAGCTTAAAAGTCTAATTTAATTTTTCTTCTCTTCTTTAGAAACTCTCATTAATTAATAAAATATTTCATTCAATAAAAAGAATTGAAATTACTGAACTTAAGCCTGACTAAAAATTATTTCTGATGACGAATAAGATATGTTATATTTGATTTGAACCTAATTGTTTTGTCTCTTACTGTCCTATATCGGTTGATAATTCTTCTTATTTCCTCATTTTGCTTTAATCTACGGTAATTCATTTTCTTTGTTTCTTTTTGTTCAATTTGTTTTGATTCTTTTTGTTTTTTGCATTCTGTTATTTTGTAATTGATTCTTTAAAAACAATTTTTTATTTGATTTTTTCAGATTTTTTTTATATCTCTACGTACTCTTGATATTTTTTTATTAAATTTTCTAATTTTTCGACCTTTTTTGATAAATATATGTATGTAATTAATGAGCTCTAGGTCAGTTTTTAATAACGTTATAAATATTTATTATTTTATAATTTCGATATTTCGATATCCTACGGATATCTTCTTCAGGACGATATTTTTAAATAAATTTAACAGTTAAACATTAATATACATATAAATAACAGCAACACTAAATTTGTTTTTTGGTTTTTTGTTTTTTATAAACTAAATTAAAAATTGTTTGTGATGAAAGTTAATAAATATTTTGTTTTTTGATATTTCAAATTAATTTTTTCTTTTTGTTGTTTTAAAAATCAATAGGAAATATAAAAATAAAAATGGCTTTGGACGTCATTTGGAATGGGGAGCCCACTTACTGGCCTACTGACATACATAAAATCCCGGATGTTATAGATTTTGGCGTCATGAAAAATATTTCTAGGGAATTAATTAACGTTGAAGCTTCCCTAGATCTCTCGTCCAATCACTCTCCCGCGATCGTTACAATCTCTAGCCCACTAAGAAGTGCTTAACCTCACTCATATGTTAAGATGATTAGACGTGTTAATTCGCTGCGATTCCAAAAATATCTTAGTTGTCATTGCACGGAAAAGATGGCGCTAAGAACACCCGAAGATATTGAAGTCAACATAGCCAACCTTAACAAAATGATTACACAGGCTGCTGAACATGCTACTACCTCCCATCCGCAGACTGGGTTTAATAGAATTTATTCCACGGATATTGAACGTCTCGTATGTGAAAAAAAGAAGAGCCAGAAGGGAATTGCAACAGCATAGATCACCTCAACAAAAACTCAGATTTAAAGAGTACACTAAACGACTCCAATAGTTGCTTGTATTTGAAAAAACTTCATCTCATAAAAATTATTTTGAAGGTCTTGATGTCACACTAGCGTCTAATTACTCTTTATGGCACGCTACTAAAAAGCTTAAAACACCCATTGAGTTTAAACCACCTCTGCGCACATCTACCGGAGGTTAGGCAAGAAACAATACTGAAAAAGGTAACATATTTGTTGGTGATTTAAAATCTGCACATGTATTGGTGCTGTTGATTTGCCGAGTGTAGTTGCTCTACCCTATCGACCCATAATGTTTAAGACGGGTGATGTTCAAAAACTAATTGGTGAGCTTAATCCGAAAAAAGCTCCTCGTATTGATGGAATCAGTAACAAGATGCTGATGAACTTGTCTCATAATACAATAAGATCCTGGTATTTATTTTTAATGCCATTTCACAAATGCAGTATTTTCCACATTAATGGAGACTTGTCAAGAAAAAAATGATTCCAAAGCCGGGCAAAGATCTTACTAAGGCTGAGTCATATAGGCCTATAAGCTTACTATCAACAATCTCAAAGCTTTTCGAAAAAGGTGCTCATGACAAAATTGTCCAGAATTTTAGCTAATAATTGGTGCATCCCGGACCGTCAATTTGGTTTTAGAAGTCAGCATAGCGCTATTGAGCATGCGCATAGATTGGTTCAAGTTATAACGAGGACATTTTTATTGATGTTTCTGAGGGATTTGATAAAGTATGGCACGAAGGCCTATTTTTAAAATTGAAGACATATCTGCCAATGAACATACAAAAACTTTTGGCAAGTTATATTATTTTTAGGAAGTTCACTGTTCTGAAAGAAGACTTCAATAGTTTGCCTGAATCTATATATTCCGGTGTACCACAATGTAGTATTCTTGGGCCAGTCCTGTATTTAATATATACTTGTATATGCTTGTATGAGTATGCACGAAAGACCTTATGAGGCATCCCACATTCTCCAGAAACATTTTACTCAGCTGGAAACATGGTTGAACTTATAGTGAATTAAAGTAAATGAACAAAAGTGTGTTCATATAACGTTTACCTTAAGGAAAGTTACTTGTTCCCCCATTCGAATCAACAATCAAAATATCCCTCAACATTCACAAGTAAAATACCTTGGTATACACCTTGATCGATGGTTTACATGAAAACATCATATTGACTCTAAGTTCACTCAAATGAAACTTAAGTTAACTCAAATACATTGCACAGTGGGGACTTTTGCAAAATAAATGGTAATAAATCTGGAACTTCTAAACTACTGCTTGGATTTATATGAAACTTCGAAGATAAGTATAGGAGGACTTAGGCTCTATAACCAATGCTTTGACAGCCGTCTGCCTTAAACTGGACAGGAGTTACAGTAGGCCTAAGTTGACAACATGGGAATCAAAAAAAATTCTGAGGCTTGTAATTTTTAGAAAAATTATCCGATTTTTATGGATATTTATTTTTTACTTTTATGTTTCACCTACAACTTTTTAGTATATTGCTTGATTTTAAATTAAAAGACAGCATTAAATTTCCGATAAAATTTTAAATAAAAATAAGTAAAAAACTTATTAATATCTGCAGTCGTGAAATGGGGAAAAGGCAAAGAATTCAAAATTTTAAAATTTTCCTGAAAAAGGCATGTTTTTTTAAGAAAAAGTATTTTCAATTTTGTGAAAAAATTTTTTCAACACATGCACTTTTAAACCACATAGCTCTAAAAACACTCTATTCAAAATATGCTAAGAGCCAATTATTATGTATTTTGGGCATGCACCCTACATTCAGCAGTGTCCGAAAATTGCCAATTTTAAAAATATTTTTTGTGCTTATGCGATTATAAAAAGTTGTGACGGTCGATTTTGAAAGTTTAAACTATAGTATTTATTTTTATGATAGTTTGAAACATGTTTAACTTAAATTTTTGACAGCCTTTTCATAAATGCGAACATACGCGAAAATTTTCTGAAAAAAGTCATAATTTTGGAAAAATGTTGTTTTGTACCATAAAAAATATATATTAAAATAATTTTATTTTCTTATGTTGGCCTTTTTGACTTGTATATGGCATTATTTTACAGCGGCATCGGGAGGTGCTACCTGATTATGCTACTACTTAACAAAATTAGCAAAGGTGCTTATAAAGCAGTAACCCGCAAGCCATAGCACAATTGTGCGGATGAAAAACACATACATGCTTATGCTCTTTCATTTAGTCGTCACTGAGCAAGCGACAAATTAAGTTGTGTACGCATGTATTAATTTTTTCCTGCTTTTTGTTTAGCTTTTTGAACACACGGAACGAAATTAATATTAAAATTTAATAAATTTCTACAGTAAAAAAAATTAAGTAATTATGGAAGCTGAGAAAAATTTCGTGATGAAAAATGCTTTTCGCAATATGCAATGCATTTTATATATTTATATATTATATTTTATAATAGGGAAAATGGTTTTAAAACGCATTTTAATCGGATCCACAGAGCTGTTAGTAAATTTAATTTTGAATTTATACAAATGTTAAATGGTTATTAAATTTATACTTTTTACTTAAGTTTTTATTAAATTACTTATTTACAAACAAAAAAATCAAACAACTAATAACCACATCATGTATTTTATATTATAAAACTTTTCTTCAAGTGCAAGTTTATTTTACTCTCATTTTTCTCACCAATACAAACATATTTTATTTTGCGGGACACTGTTATAAAGAATGCTGTATTGTAAAAAAGCGCAGGGTTCTTTTATAAGAATAATCACACTATATTGAACTGTTATGGAATTAGTATTAAATATAACGCGGTATGTAAACTTCTATGAAAATACGTTCCTATTAGTTTATTGCGTCAAGAAAAATATTCCAAAATCATAGATATAATTGATAACTCATTTGGATTAAAACTTAATGAAGATGCTACTAAAAAATAGAGAACGTAATGTAGCGTAAGAAAAAAAATTAAAGAATTAAACCATAACAAAACTAAGTTCCAAAAACAAAATGAACAATGGCTAAAAACCGAGATAGCTACACAGATTGGTAAGAAACAATTGGGAAGGCCTAATAAATTATACGAGAAACTTTAACCAAGAAGCCAGAAGAGAAAGCAAGAGGAGCTAATTGAAAACCACTCTTTTGGCCTTACAAAGGATGCCTTTAGAAGTGCCTTAACCAAGAGCAAACCAAAGGAAGTTGGCCAAATTGTATATCGTTAACTTAATATGAAAAGCCCTAACTCATTTTTTAATATTTTACAGGAGGAGGAAAAAAGTAAATAAAAAACGATGCAATATTGATACAAAATTTTTTTAAACGCAATATTATGTGCTTATGTAAAGTGTTTTAAATAAAAATTGCGTTTAAAAAAATTTTGTATCAATATTGCATCTTTTTTTATTTGGTTTTTTCCTCCTCCTGTAAAATATTAAAAAATGAGTTAGGGCCTTTTCGTATTAAGTTAACGATATGCTCTTCCAAAAGCATCTCCAAAGAGAATACAACGTATGGTGGAAAGCATACCAACGCTTAAATCTAAAACAGATTCTACTAATGAAGATGCATTAGGCCCTATTCTAAAGTTGGGTCTAACAAGAAATAAATATGAAATATTAAGAAAAGCTATGACTGAAAAGAAATGGGGAAATTTGCCATCTACAAAGTCATTGAAGGAAAGAAAGGATGTAATTTTGCCATCGGTTTCGAACGTTAATAGCACGGGTGCCACTGTTTTTTGAGCTATCCAGTCTCCTGCTTCTAGGATATTTTCAACCTTTAGCAAAGAAGACATAAGTAAATTCCACAAGTACGAGCTAGTCTTAATTTGTAAATGGAATTGTGATGGGGCAGTAGCATTTTCTGAATATAGACAACAAAGCGAAGATAAAATATCTCTTTCATCGATATATATGTCTACGTTGGTACTTCTTAGAATGAGTTTATATACAAATTCATCATCATCATCCACTGTACCTGCATTTGAAGACGTATGGATAAATAGGACGCCTGTATCAAAGTTATTATGTCGACAATAAAATTTGAATGTATGAAAGAAAATAGAGATGAAACTCAAAATATTGTGGTTACTATATCAGAAGAAATAAGGAAATTATCAAGCATTGCAGTAAAAATTTCTGACTGCATTATAAATGTCACATTTGATTTACAATTGATTATGATAGATGAAAATATACATAGACTTATTGGATAACATTCCGAAATTTTTTTTGTTTTTCTATTTAGGTTGAATTTCAGAATTCATAAAAGTCTTAAACATCTGATGTGTGAATAAAGGGAAAAAAGTTAAGCGCATTATATATATCGGAATCTCGAGATCAGTTAATTATATTGGAATAATTTTTTCAGGAGAAGTCGAAAGACTCATATAGAAGTCAAAAAGGCCAACATAAGAAAGTTCTCGTGGTACCTTCATAGCGAACAGTCGATTAGCGGAATTTTTCTTACTTACAAAAAATTAAACAAACAAAAAATATTCGTAGTACATATTATTCGTAATAGGTACATACTGTCTTTAATAAATAAGCTTTATGCTTTGCTAATATTTTTACATAGTAAAAATAACAAAAACAAAAAAAAAACCGCAAACAAAAAAAATTAAACAAAGTGATATTGAGGAATACTATATATGTGTACCTCTAAACAAATAAACAATTATAAATAACAAAAACAAAAAAAAGACCGCAAACAAAAAAAACACAAACGAATATCCCTTGAGGAATTCTTTGTATGAGTGCCTCAAATACAAAAAAAATTGAAGTGAGTTCTAACGGCAGAAATGCTTATTTTACTGTGAGTTCTGAAGCTCTTAATGAAAAAAATATAAATAATAAATCTGATGAAAGTCTTTTTTTAACGTCAAAGCCAATTTTTCGTCAGCGATCAACTTCGCTTTGTCCAATGCCAAATAGTAATGATGCATTAACATTACAGTAGCCTAGTACTTCTTCATATCTATAAGCCAGTAATATCATCCCCTTCAGACTCGTGCTCATCACTCAACAAAGTTATCACTACAGATAACAGCGGCTCGAAACTCAAGGTACAGATCGGAATGGATAGATATATATCCGTGGTAAAGCGTGGGCGAAGCCCGAATTCTTCAAAAATTTTATCTGCTCCAAAAATGTCTAGGGATAACAGCGTAGCCTCAACTAATCGCCAAAACCGCTTCGAAATTTTGCAAGATGACAACGACAAACCCGAGGTATCCTCGAATAAAATATCCAAGCCGCCACCAATCTCTTTGAGGCAAAAAAATGCAAATGCCCTTATTAAAAAATTAATTTCGGTCATTGGTGAGAAAAAATTTCACATTGTTCCAATAAAACGTGGAAACATAGATGAAACTAAAGTCCAAATTTATGACTAAAAAGATTTCCGCAAAATGGTTGCTGAATTTGAAAAAAATAAAACAAGCTTCTACACATACCAGCTTAAGAGCGCTAAAGGCATGCAGATCGTATTGAAGGGCATAGATTCTTATGTTGTTAACGAAGAAATAAAAGATGCACTCGTCTTCCAGGGGTTTAAGGTAAAAAATGTGTCCAATATAATAAACAGAGAGAAGATTCCCCAACCCCTATTTCGTGTTGAACTTGAGCCTAATGATATAAAATTGAAAAAAAAAAATGAGACGCATCCAATTTATGATTTGAAATACCTCTTGTACCCAAAAATCACAGTTGAAGAGCCACATAAGCGTTCAGGTCCTGTACAGTGCCATAATTGCCAAGAATATGGCCATACAAAAACATACTGCAATTTACCCTCTGTTTGTATTGTGTGCGGCGAATTACACGGCACTGCTAGTTGCAATAAGCCAAAAGATCAAAGTGATACAAAATGCAGTAATTCTGGAGGTAATCACACCGCTAACTACAGAGGTTGTCCTGTGTACTCTTTCGTAAAAAAGACTATGGTGCAAAAACCTAAATTAGCTCCAGCTCAATCAGCAAACGCTTACTCTGCCACTTTTGCGCAAATGAGCCAACCAGTTATTTCCCGCGTATCGTATGCAGATGCTACTAAGACAAATTCAATTCCCACACAAAATGTTTCCCCGCCAAATAATCCAAAAAATACTGACGCAAGCTTTAATTTTAATCGCCATGAAGCTACTATTGAAAATCTGGTGCAAACTATCAACAATTTTACAACAAATATGAATAGCATAATACAAGAAATGCTGCGAATGCAGAATACTTTGCTTCAAGCATTAATTAATAAGCCATGAACACGTTAACAATATGTTTCTGGAACGCAAACGGCATTCGCCTTCATAAAAATGAACTTGAGCACTTCCTCACGGAAAAAAATATTGATATAATGTTAGTATCTGAGACTCATTTGACTTCGAGAAGTATTTTCAAAATTTATGGCTACACTATATATGATACACAGGACCCTAGAGGAAATGCTTGCGATGGATCAGCAATTCTAATAAAGTCAAGACTCAAGCACTATGTTCTTGATAACATTTGTGAAGAACACCTACAAGCAACAAATATTGGCATTGAAAGTTTTTGTACAAATTTTGTTATATCATCAATTTACTCCCCTCCCAGATTTTCAATCACTGAGAATCAATATGAGGATTTCTACAAATCTCTTGGACCTTGTTTTGTAGCAGCTGGCGACTACAATGCTAAGCAGACGTTCTGAGGTTCGCGTCTTATTACCCCCAGAGGTCGAGCATTGTTCAACACTATTTCAAAAATGGGCTTGGATGTCATTTCGAGTGGGGAGCCCACTTATTGGCCTACTGACATACAAAAAATTCCGGATGTTATAGATTTTGGCGTCATAAAAAATATCTCTAGGGATTTAATTCAAGTTCAAGCTTCTATTGATCTTTCGTCCGATCACTCTCCGACGATCATTACAATTGGTAGTCCCTTAAGAAGTAACTTACCTGACCCATATGTGAAGATCATCAATCGTGTTAATTGGCTGGGGTTCAAAAAATATCTCAGTAGTCATTGTACGGAAAACATTACGCTTAGAACATCCGATGATATTGAATCTAACATTGCCAATCTCAGCGAGAATATTAAACAGGCTGCTGAACATGCCACTAACTCCCATCCGCATACTGGGTTTAATAAAATTTATTCTACAGACATTGAACGTCTCGTACGTGAAAAAAGAAGAGCTAGAATTGAATGGCAACAGCACAGATCACCACAAAATAAAATCAGATTTAAAGAGTGCACTAATCGACTCCAAGAGTTGCTTGCATCTGAAAAAACTGCATCTCTTAAAAATTATCTGGAAGGTCTTGATGTCACACCAGCGTCTAATTACTCTTTGTGGCGCGCTGCTAGAAAGCTTAAAACACCCGTTGAGTATAAGCCACCTCTACGCACATCTACCGGAAGTTGGGCAAGAAGCGATACTGAAAAAGGTAAAATATTTGCTGAGCACTTAAAATCCGTTTTTACGCCAAACATATGTACTGGTGTTGCTGATTTGCCGAATGTAGTCGCTCTACCCCCTCAACACATAAAGTTTAAGACGCGTGATTTACAAAAATTAATTGCCGAACTCAACCCGAAGAAAGCTCCGGGTATTGATGGAATTAGTAACCAGATGCTTATGAACTTGCCTCGTATTGCAATGAGAATCCTATTGTTCATATTTAATGCCATTTTACGACTGGAGTATTATCCACACAGCTGGAAGCTTGCCAAGGTTAAAATAATTCCAAAGCCGGGCAAAGATCTAACCAAGGCTGAGTCATATAGGCTAATAAGTCTACTATCAACTATGTCAAAGCTTTTCGAAAAACTGCTCAAAACAAAATTGTCCATACCAGACCATCAATTTGGTTTTAGAAGTCAGCATAGCACCATTGAACAAACTCACAGACTGGTTCAATTTATAAGAAGAAAAAAAAGTATTGTTCTGCGCTCTTTATTGACGTTTCCCAGGCATTTGATAAAGTGTGGCATGAAGGCCTAATTTTAAAATTGAAGACTTACTTACCAATAAACATTTTAAATATTTTGGAAAGTTACATTATTTCCCGTAAGTTCACTGTTGCAGAAGGAGACTTTACGAGTAGGCCTGAAACTATTTCATCCGGTGTGCCACAGGGGAGCATACTGGGACTAGTTTTATATTTGATTTATACTTGTGATATGCCTGTGAGAAGTAGTATCCATACTTCCACATTTGCCGACGATACAGCCTGCCTTAGTATGCACGAAAACCCTGATGAGGCATCCCGCAAACTCCAGGAACACATTAGCCAGATGGAGCTTTGGTTAAACTTATGGAGAATTAAAGTCAATGAACAAAAGTGTGTCCATATAACGTTCACCCTAAGAAGAGATACTTGCTCCCCCATTCGGATTAACAATCAAGTTGTTCCTCAACATTCACATGTGAAATATCTTGGTATACACCTTGATCGACGACTTACATGGAAACATCACATTGACTCTAAGTTAACGCAAATGAAACTTAAATTAACTCAGGTACATTGGCTGATTGGTAGAAATTCAACACTTAGCCTAGACTGCAAACTTTTAATATACAAGTCGTTTTTAAAGCCAATATGGTGTTACGGAATTCAACTATGGGGCACTGCTTCAGCTTCAAATGTAGAGAAAATTCAACGAAGGCAAAATAAAATTTTACGCATGATAACATTGGCTCCATGGTACATCAAAAATTCAAATATACATCGCGATTTTAATATGCCACTAGTGACTGAAGAAATTGCAAAATACGCAGACAAATATCTAACAAAACTCGAGTCACATCCTAATCCGCTTGCTCGTAATATTTTGAACTTTACTGGGCACATCCGCTTAAAAAAGAGAGATACACGGGCTCTAATATTCAACACTCTAGATGATGAAGCTGCTTGAAAACACTTTTTTCTTTTTGTTGCTTATCACTACTTATGTATTATTAATAAGTATCACTAAGCTTATGTCTGACATTGGTCGGGCCTAATAATTTTTTTTATAGATTTAAGATTTGAATACTTATTGTTAGTTCATATTTGAAGATACAATAAATAAAAAACATGCATTAAAAAAAAAATTTGGTGCTTTTTTTCGTTTTGGCGATTTTTTTATATTTGGCGATTTAATATTTTTTTGATTTTTTAGTTTTACCGTTTTCGAAAATTTCAAGAGTTTTTATTACTCTAACGGTTTCCAAAAAAATGAAGTTGTCAAAATTGCATTAACTGACGGAACACCCATGGTATAAAAATACAGGCCCTAACCTAACCCTAGTATACTCCCTTGTGGTACACTGGATGAGATAGTTTCGGGCGTACTCATAAAGTCTCCTTCCATAACAGAGAATGCAATTGGGTAGATATGTCCTCAATTTTAAAATTAGGCCATCATGTTAAACTTTATCAAATCCATGAGAAACATCAATAAACAATACTTCTTTTCTTCAAATGTTGTCCTTATAAATTGAACCAATCTATGAGTTTGTTCAATGGTGCTATGCTGACTTCTAAACCCAAATTGATGGTCCGGTATGCACATTTTATCTGTTAGAATAGGGGATAATTTTGTCATGAGCAGCTTTTTAAAGAGTTTCGACATAGCTGAAAGCAAACTTATTTGCCTGTATGACTCGGCTTTGGTAAGATCTTTGCCCGGCTTTGGAATCATTTTGACCTTTGGCAAGGTGTGTGCATAATACTTCAGTCGTAATATGGCATTAAAAATAAACAACAGGATTCTTATTACAATATGAGGCAAGCTCATCAGCATCTTGTTACTAATTCCATCAATATCTGAAGATTTCTTGGGCTTGAGGTCAGAAATTAGTTTTTGTATATCACGCGTCTTAAACTTTAACGGTCGAGGGGGTAGAGCAATACCAGTACATGTGTTCGGCGTAAATACGGATTTTAAATGCTCAGCAAATATTTTACATTTTTCCTTATCGCTTCCTGCCAAATTTCCGTGCAATGACAACTAAGATATATTTTGAATCCCAGCCAATTAACACAATTGATGATATTCATATATAAGTGAGGTAAGTCACTTTTTAGTGGGTTACAGATTATAACGATAGTTGGGGAGAGATAGGAAGAGAGATCTAGAGAAGCTTCAGCGTTATTTAAATCCCAAGAAAGATTTTTCATGACACCAAAATTTATAACATCCGGAATTTTTTGTATGTCAGTTGGCCAATAAGTGGGCTCCCTACTCGAAATGACATCCAATCCCATTTTAGAGATTATGTTGAACAATGCTCGACCTCTAGGAGTAATAAGACGCGATCCCTAGAACGTATGTTTTGCATAGAAGTCACCAGCTGCTACGAAGCAAGTTCCAAACAATTTATAGAAATCCTCGTATTGATCCTCAGTGATTGTGAATCTGGGAAGTAGAGCTGTGCCAAATCGTTCTTTTCAGTGACCGGTCATTTTCGTTCAATTAGCAAAAAATTGACACGTTCGTTCAATCGTTCACTTTTGAACGACAGTATGAAACAATGCTATTTTGTAAGAATAATAAAATCGGTTGTATATACGAGTATTTAAATAATGCGAATGAATGAATTGAAGAATTTATTAAAAAAAAGTTGTATTATTTATTTAAAAACTTATATTTAAATTCATTTTATAAATAATTTCTTGTTCTTTCGAATAGAATATTGTACATTTTATTTTGGCTTAATATTTGGTTTAATACTAAGATTAAGGAAGGTACTTTTGTTTGGTTTTACTAGTTTTTTTTTTCTTCAGATTATTAATAAAAGCGTTGTAACTGTTTTATCGTTATTTATATGTCAAGCGCATCAAAGTTTGAATGTTACTTCTCAAAGTTTAAGTTAAAATTTTGTCCTAACAAATATTTTACCGGAAACAAAAAAAAATATCTCAAGCACTACAAAGTCAGTTTAGATTGAGGTAATGAAATTTATGTATAAACATATATAAAGTTAAGGTCGCACATCTTTACTTTGTAAAAACACTTTATAAAAAAACACTAGTAAATATACTTCTTGTGAAAAGACTGTTAAATCAAATTGTGAATAGAATGATGGCAGTGCCCAGCGATTTTAAATAGAATTTAGTATACACGTACCTAAACCTTTTAAAACACAAAAACTTAACTCAAACAAAAAGACATAACATAAATAGCAAACATGAAAGAAAGCAAATTTGATATAAAAGACTTGAACGCAAACTGAATGAAGGAAAACATCGTTGAATTAAGTGAATTGTTCAATTTAACCAGTTCGTTCATGAGCTACACAGTTCTACTGGGAAGGCGAGTAAATTGAAGATATAACAAAGTTCATACAAAAATTGTCGACACAAATATTAGTTGCTTGGAGATGTTCTGAACAAATGTTGTCAAAAATATAGTGTTTGAGTCTTGATTTTATTAGAATTGCGAACCACCGCATGCTCTCCCGCTCGGGTTCTTTGCATCATATATAGTGTAACCATTTATTTTGAATAAGCTTCTTGAGGTCAACTGAGTCTCATAATATTTAGCACCAGATTCTCAATAGTAGCTTCAAAGCGACTAAAGTTAATGCTTGAGTTTGCATTCGTTGAATTATTTGGATGTGAAACATTTTGTGTGGGAAAAGAACTAGTCTTAGCAGCATCGGTATATGATACACGTGAAGTAACTGGTTGGCACATTTGAGCAAAAGTGGCGGAGTACGCGTTTACTGGTTAAGCTGGAGCTAATTTAGGTTTTTACCCATAGCCTGCTTAGCGAAAGAATATACAGGGCATCCTCTATAGTTAGCGGTGTGCTTACCTCCACAATTACTAATTTTTTTTTCTGCTTGATCTTTTGGCTAAGTGCAGCAGCAGTACCATGCAATTCACCGCAAATAACTTACTCGTAATTGGTTTGGGTTAATTTTTGTTCGATCGCGACGAATTGTATTAAGTTGTCCTTTTGTATTTATTTATTTTTGTTTAGCAGTGCTGTTTATTTAATGCCGTATTCATAAAAATTATTTTAGGTGTATTGACAAATTTTCCATAAAAATATGTTAAATAAACTTTAAATATAATTTATGAATACGACAGTTAATGTATAATTTGTTTATGTAAGCTTAGAGTACAGATCAGAATTTCTCTTATTTAATTGAGACAAGATTATGTTTAGTAAGAACTTCACTACTTTTCGTGGGTTAATCTCTTTGGTTCTCTTTATTCTTAGATTAAATTACTCTGTGTTTTTTATAGTTAATTTATATCATCGTTGGGCACTGTGAATGTATTTTTTAACTGTCAAGGCATTGAGGTTGCGATCTACCCACCTAACACAAAGCCAAACAGTTAAAATATTAATTGTAAATAACACATTTCCTGATGCCCCTCGTATACGACATGTTTTGAAAGGAACCCTATTGTTTTCGCTACGCTGTCCGTCTGTCCGTCACACGGTATTTTCTCAGGAACCGTAAGAGCTACGGACCTGAAATTTTGACAGAGTATGTAGAACCTTGGCCGCTACAACAACAAAAACATGAGAATTAAAAATTAAAGGATGTTCCAAAACGAGCAACGAAAAATATTTAAGTCCCATGTATGAACATATGTATATTAAAACTTGAAATTTGTAAATTAGTGTATTTTTATACAGACTACAAGAATTAACAATAAAATTTAAAAAAAAATTAATTAAAGGGTGGTCCATCAGTTAATGCTAATCTTGGAAACCGTAAGAGGCAAACACTTGAAAGTTTCAAAAACGGTAAAACTAAGAAAACCGAAAATTATAAAATCGCCAAACCAAAAAAAAAATCGCCAAAACGAAAAAAATCGCCAAAATTAAAAAAAAATTCTAACATTAAAATAAACCGCCAAATTCAAAAAAATCGCCAAAATGAAAATAACACCAAAATGAAAAAAAACACCAAAAATCGAAAAAAATATCCAAAACGCGAAAATGTCGCCAAAACTAAAAAAAATTTTAATTTGAAATTTATTTGCTGGTGGTTCAGCGTTGTCTATATGCATTTCATTGTTGCTGTAACAAATCATCAGTAGACTTCAACCACACATTTTGAATAGTCACAAACTTCTTATCTTATGCACAGACTTTCAAGAACTATTTGAGAATTCACAAATAATAATATTTTTGAAAATCACAAAAGAAAAATAAGCGTAGTAGGCTTAGAAACTAGCACAAAAAAAAAACCCAGCAAATAATTTATATTCGATTTGAATATTTTATTTTTCTAAAAAAAAATTTATAAAAAAATATTGCAAAAATGAAAAAAATCGCCAAAAATAAAAAAAAAATTGCCAAAATGAAAAAACACCAAAAATCGAAAAAAAATCGCCAAAACAAGAAAATAAAGTGTCAAAACTAAAAAAAGAGCCCAAACTTAAAAAAAATCGCCAAAACCGAAAAAACGCCAAAACAAAAAAACCGAAAAGACCACAAAAACGAAAAAAATGCTAAAACTATATAATAATAGGATGAAGTTTGTATTAAATTACATATCAAGTGTTCGTACGGAACCCTTCGTGCGCGAGTCAAAGTCGCACTTTACTGAATTTTTTTTACGTCTGACGTCAAATTTTACAGTGTAAAACATGTACATGTCATGTGGTACCTTTGAAACATTGCTTCTGTAAAAGTCAGACGGAAGGCCAACTGACAAAATTTCAATTAGATTGTGCTCTATTTTCTTCTGACAAACCTTCTGACATCGGCTGTTCTTATTATGAAAAAATGTCGTCCAAAATCTATGCCGATATATGTATGTTTTTTTATACCATGTAGTAGTAATTATGTACATGCAGTATAAATAGCATTGCATTATTATATGCTAGCTTGGTATCTTCGAATTTGAAGAAAAAATCGTTAAAATGGTTGAATTTTTTGCCGCACAGTGGCACATTTGAAGAGATGGCCACCAAAAGTCTTCAAAAAAAATTGTTGTTTGTGTCACCAATTTAATTTTTTTTTTATATAAAAGTAAACACATAGGAACCTCGAAATCCACAAATTTAAGTTTTTATTTCAATTATTTCTCTTCAAATAGGGTGATCAAAAACGCACTTTTTTTTAAGAGAAGCTGAAATTCAAAATATTTTAAAAATTTTTGAACTTCAAGTGGGCATAACTTTTTTGGTTTTATATATTTTTGGAAAAAAATTTTTTCTTCACACAGTATCATTTCTTAACTTATAAAATAAATTTAAAAAATAGTGCCTTACTTTGCTTGAGTCCCAGATTTGGGGATTGTAATAAAGGTCTAAAATATACCCAAATCTCGAAGTTCAGTGAAACGCAACTTCGTAAAATGACTTATAACGTGTTATAGTACGTACTTTGAGCTGTTATTGTATGCTAATTTTTTAAATTTATATTTTCATCTCTAGGAACTACAATGATTTTACTGCTTGCATGTCGGATATTTTAGGTGTGGGAGTGCGGTATATCTACATGTGTTTGTGTGTGTATTGTGTGTATGTTTTTCTTTTTTCGAAGTTTTATTAATGAAAAGGATATAATAAAAGACTATTATTATAATGCATTAAATGCATTTCTGTAATTTAGGCCATTAAAAAATGTATAGTTACATATAAGCGGAGGTAGGTACATGAGTTGTTGTATTTGGACTGATATATTCGACCTTTTGTTATAACTTTATTGTGTACCCAGGTAGCTGCTGCTCATATAAGGTGTAAAATACGATAGACACATCAGGTTTTCTTGAAGCAGGTCTCTTTAATTCTCTTTTAAACCTGTCCGGTTGTTAAGACACACAGTTTGGGTTCAAGTTTTTAATGAGTTTTAAATATGAGAATGAAATAACAAGAGAGAATTGAAGTAACTCGTCGGTACAAGCATGTCTCTACTGCTCTTCTTTCTTCTTTCCTGTCTCTCGTTTAATAACATACCTGCTTCAAGAAAACTTGATGTGTATGAAAACAGACAAAATTAATAAAGACGATTAGTATTGTCAAAACGATGGCTAAGTTCAGTTATAACGATCTTGCTAAAATTTATTTTGAACAAAAAAAACAAAAACGATGTTATATTACACATTTTGAAAGACCCTTATTTTGAGAACTTTTATTTGAAAGCCAACCAAAACCAGCAAATGTGGGCCCACCCGCCAGACCAGTTGAAGAGTGTAATGAAAGGTCCCGAAGACGAAAGCTGCAAAGCATGAATGAAGAATTTTCTTAAGAAATAATTAAAGATACGTTTTTCCATCAACTAGGGACCAACAAAAAATAAAACTAAAAAAATTGATATAATAGAAAATGTAATGAAAGCGAGCCCCAAGCGTGTAAAAAGGATTTTAAAGAGCATTCCAACACCAACCGATGATAAAAAATTTACATCTGAAGAAGCATTTTCAATATTTCTGGACTTAAAGCTAACAAAATATCAGTATATAGAATTGCGAAAGCGGGCAGTCGGAAAATATTGCTCCATTTATCCAGAATATAGAGATTTGTTTTTAATTAAAAAAGATTGTTTACCATCACAAAATTCTATAAACATTACAGAAAGTGCTGCAGATGTGGTATTGCAAGACATATTAAATCATACTGCGGAAAGATTGTTGAATACATTGGACGCAGATAATATTAAAAGGCTTGGTGACTGCAGCCTAAGATTAATTTCTAAATGGGGATGCGATGGATCTTCTGTACAAAAGCGATATAAGCAGTATAATGCAGAAAAAATGTCAGATTCTGACTTATTTATGATATCTTTTGTTCCGTTAAGACTAAACACAAATAACATTAATTTTGAGCAATCTACTAGCAAAGAAACCGATATTGACATATGGAAAAACGGAATACCTTCCTCAACAAAATATTGCAGACCAATTAAATTTGCTTTTAAGAAGGAAACGAAGGATGTAATATTAGAAGAAGTATCTAAACCTAAACAACAAATAGATAAACTTCAACCGATAACTTTGTTACTTAACGATCAAGAGATTCAAATAAATTATCAAATGTTACTTACAATGGTTGATGGAAAAGTTGCACAGGCCATAACTGAAACAAAATCATCTTCGAGCTGTGTTATTTGCAAAAAAAACTGCAAGCCAATTAAGTCAACTTCCAACAGGAGACACTACTTTCCAAGAAGCCTATGAGTTTGGATTGTCCCCACTCCATGCTAAATTTCGATTTATGGAACACATATTAAAGCTAAGCTATGATTTAGATTTTAAAGGAACAGTACGAAATAGTGACGAAAATAAAGCCAAAAGAGAGGCAAAAAAGAAACACGTACAAGATAAATATTTAGAATTGGGTTTACTGATCGATCAGCCAAAGCAAGGAGAAGGAAACACAAATGATGGCAACAAAGCAAGAAAATTTTTTTCTGAACCTGAAACTGCTGCAGCTATTACAGGAGTAGATTTTGAATTTATAAAACACTACAAGATCATACTGCAAGTAATATCATGCAATAAAAAGGTAAATGCAAGAAAATTTGGTCAGTATGCTAATGAAACAGCGAAACTGTACAGCGAAAAATATGATTGGAGGAATATGCCATCGACAGTCCATAAAATACTATATCATGGGGAAAACATTATTCAACACAATATGCTTCCGATTGGAGATCTTTCTGAAGAAGCGCAAGAAAAACGGAACAAAGATTATAGATATTTTCGCGAGCACAACACAAGAAAGATATCTAGATATAGTACCAATGAAGACCTCTTTAATATTTTACTGTGCACTTCTGATCCATATATCTCCAGCACTCGACAAAAATGGAATTCCGCCCTCATGGAATTGGACAAAGACGCCAAGCAGCTCCTTGAAGATGAACAGGAGACATACTTAGATGAAATTTTTCACAGTTAAATGAAAAATGTATTCTATGCAAATTAACGTAAAAATTAGAGCAAAAAAGCACAATAAATATTGAACATATATAGAAGAAATTTTATTTTATTTGGAATAAAAAGATTTTCTTAGAATTTATGGTAAAACTTTGAAAAATTTAAATTGTTCACATAATAATAACATTTAAAACTGTCGAACTTACATTTGTTAGTGAATTATGATCACCAAGGCTATTTTACGAAATTTGACTTACAAGGGGCCTATGAGTAAATGTGGACCGATTGCCCTAAAATTTCACAGGGATATCAACGACTAAAATAAAATTAGTTTTGCTAAATATTATATCAATATTAATATATTTAAAATAATTATAAGCTTCAAACCCGTATTCTAAGTGGTCCATTGGAGAAGAGGGCTAAAGGTTAAAATAAAATGGACCCGGGTGGACGGCTTAATTAAGAATGTAATTTTTTAGTTCAGTTAACGTTACTATTTATAAAATGCAATGTTAAATCACAAATTTATTTTTTTAAGGCCGATAATACCTATATTTTTAACAGTAATTTTTCAATCATATATAAGTGTATTTTAATACGGCTCGATTTGAAAGTTAATATATTAAATTGAAGCTTAAGATGTTTTTCACCCAACAAAAAAAATTTCATTAAAAAATTTCAACCCAGTCAAAAGTTATAGAATTTGTTGTCAACTTGTAGTTTCAGATTTGCCTGGCCTAAGCGTTTCAATACTTTTTCTATTGCTTCTAAATGTTCTTCTATACTTGTAGAAAAAATCAGAACGTCGTCTAAATATACTAAGCAGATTGTACCAATGTATTCCTTCAATACATTGTTAATCAGTCGTTGAAATGTAGCTGGCGCATTACGAAGGCCAAAAGGCATCCGTAAAAATTCATAATTTCCTGTAGCTGTGGAAAATGCTATTTTTGGAATATCTTCGGGATGGATCTCTATCTGGTAGAATCCGTTAGCCAAGTCAAGGGTAGAAAAATATTGACATTTGCCTAGTTTATCGAAAATATCATCAATGTTTGGCATAGGGAATCTATCTTCAACGGTAACATCATTTAATTTTCGATAATCAATTACTATGCGCCAATTTTGTTTGCCGGATGAATCAAGTTTCTTTGGGACGATCCATATTGGACTATTGTAAGGGCTATTCGAATGTCTAGTTATATTTTGTTTCAACATATCTTCAATCTGGTTATTAACCTCCGCTTTATGCACTTCAGGGTATCTGTATAATTTTGAATATATTGGCATATCATGTTTCGTTACAATCTCGTGCTTTATCTCATTAGTAAAGGTTAGGTTATCATCCTTGTCATAAAATACATTTTTATGTTTCTTAATAATTTTGAATAATTTCTCCTTTTCAAATTCTTCCAGGTGACTTGTCCGAATGTGGGGTATAATGTTTGATTTTTTGACTTCATAATTAAAGAAATAACCTTCTGTATAGGCCAATTCGTTATAAGTTTCTTCGTCTTTAGATAAGTATATGGTCACAATGGCATTACTAGTAATTAATTGTCTATTAGGTAAATCGATAATACAGTCTAAACCTCTCAAAATGTTATTTCCAATAAGTCCATCAAAGTTCTCGTTGAACGGATATTCTAAGAACCCACAATAATAATTATTCAAATTAAATTCTTTAAATATTGGAAATTCGCAAAGCTTTGTTATTGATATTTTTGTATTTAATGCTCATGCTATTACGTTCACATTTCGTTTCCATTTGGGATGACAAATATTAGGGTTGATTATACTAAATTCAGCCCCAGTATCTATTATAAATTTTAATTTTCTCATAGGATTACTGATTACTATATAGGGAAGTTCTGCCCGTCTACTGTGGGAAAATTTACACTGGAATTTCCTATTTCCATTGGTTCATGTTGTTGATTGAAATTATCGAAATTTTGTGCATTATGATTCCTCCAAATTGGCTGATTAGATTGATAAAGATTAGTACCACGATTAAATTGAGGAGTACTTCTATTAGTGGTTCGGGAGTAATTTGATCGCCTCTTTTGCTCTGTAAAATTTGAAGTACCGGGGTTATTACTATTGGATCTATTAATGTTTGGGTTGGGAAATCGATGGGTTTGATAGAACGAATTTTGTTGGGTCTCAAAATGTTTGGTTGGTTTATTGCTGTTGCTATTGGAACTATGTGGTTTACCTTGAATGGGGTTATTGTAATTATCACTAATGTTAGTTCTTATATTTCTATTCATGTAGTCCGTTTTAGCTGTCCCATATTGCGTGTAATGTTGATGTCTTGCATCCAATATTATTTTAAAAGTATCTTCTAAATTCCTAGGATCTCTTGCAAATATCATAGTGCGAGTTGGTTCGGATAGATGGTCTCTAAAAGTCTTAAGTGAAATTCTATTTACCTCTTCGGTAGTATAAGTATCATCACCATGGGTTAAATTCCTGTTGTGAATTCTATTATCAAGTTTGTTTATTTTAAAATAATAATTTTCTATTGTTCCTTGTAATCTGCATGTCTTTAAATCATCCATTAAGTCGTTACTGCTGTATTTTTCACCAAAGTTACTTCTCAGTATGTCTTTTAAAATAGCCCACGTTGTTACATTAGAGTGTCTATGAATTGCTTCCCTAGTTTTGCCAACGCATTTGTTTTTTATATAACCAAAGAGTATACTATTAGTATCATCAAATTCTAAAATAGATGCAAGAATGTTTTCTACTTGATCCACATAATCCGGCAATTGATTCGGATCACTTCCATCAAAACATTCAATGTTTTTAATGCATGTTAAAACTAGATTAAATCTACTTATTGCTAACGCCTCCATAGTAAAATGTGTATGTAATTGTTATTATTAAAAAATGTATGAAAGAACAATATTGCGTTAGAAATAAAACAGGATTAAGAAGTAGGTTTGAAAAATTATAACAATTCAAAAAATACTTATGTATGTTATTATTGCTTCTCCAATATGTTTTTATTACTGGAATAATCGATACTACTCCCCTTGGTTAGTTGCTGCAACTCCAATGAGTTCACTCCCAGAGTGTAATGTATATGATATATATTTGTTGTTGCTTGTCTGTATGTAATTGATGCTTATTCAAAATATAGTTGTAAATATTATTTGTTGTTGTTAAATGTACAACTGCATTTATACAAAGAGAGATTATTAAATTCTTGTCGTTAACTTCAATGCATAACTACTCAAGGTCATAGAAACAGGTTTCAGTATACATAGTCCTTACATAATGACATTGCTAGAGGTCATGATCACGTTTTTGATAGAAGTAATATCACTATGTTAAACGTTACAAACTAGGCAAACTTTCTCCTTTAACCTTTACTTTTCTTTAGTCACTTGATTTTTTGTTTGTTTTTTTTTTAGTTTAATTTTATTCTTCGATTTGCTTTTACAGTGACCTTGTTAGACGTTATAATCACTGATTCGGTTTTTATGTTCTTATTATTATTTATTGAATGCTTAAAGTCAACAATTGTAAATCATTTTTTATATATGTATAATTTTTTGGGTTTATTTTTTTTATTTAAGTCGTAGGTAACTTGGTAGTTTTCACTATTTTAAATTTAATTTTAATTTAACTCTGCTTAAATATTGTTTCACTTTATTTTCCTCGTCGCCAATAATGTTCTTAAATGAAACAATGCTTTCTTCAGAGAGTATCAAACAGAACAGCACTTCTTTATTTTATTCAAATTATATTAAACCTAACTTAACGAAAACTTACTCCTAGTCTCTCTTATAACTAACTCTTACAATAATACATATCTGTAAGTATGTAGTATGTGTGTATGTGATATGTTTATATGTGCGAATGGAAGTTTTCATCACTATATACATATATATATACCTTACACTATTGTAGGTTAAAGTATAATAAGATTTTTCAATAAAAAGAGAATATATATATTTTTGAGAATGGCTTGCATTTTGCAATGAGCGGCTGAAGGAAGAAAAGGACAAGGTAAAGTAAACGTCGAATGAGAATTGGTTCCAGGGGCGGTCTACAAACGGCAACAGAGTCGGCAACGGGGATTGTCGATGGATAACTCGTGGGAGGGCAACTCGCATTCCATTTCTAACCGGAATGCTTAATACGTCCAATAGTGGAGTCCAGCGTAGAATACTTATGGTACTATGAACAATAATTGTTTTTTGTTCTATTTTGATTTTTTATATTTAACACCTCGAGCGCGTCGCATCGCAAAACGAATCCACCTTCACTGCAGATAGGCCGAAATAAAATAAATACATAGTACCAGTAATGCGGAGTCGATCTTGTTCAGGACACGACCGGCCACAACCGACGGTAGAAAAAAAAGGTCCAGTAAAAGAATTGAAACAGAACAAATTGTCGACATAAATATTAGTTGCTTGTAGATGTTCTGAACAAGTATTGTCAAAAATATAGTGCTTGAGTCTTAACTTTATTAGAATTGCTGATTTACCGCATGCTCTCCCTCTCGGGTCCTTTGTATCATAAATAAGCTTCTTGAGGTTAAATGAATCTCCATGAGGAATTGCTAAGGTTCGTTTTTATGCTGGTGAATGCCGTTTGCGTTCCAGAAACATATTTTTATTTTTATTAATTATTTACCTTTTAAAAAAAAAAAAAAATTGGCTTGTTTTTATGGTTAAGCAATTGTCTATATGCATTTCAACCCAAAAACGTTTTGAATTCAGTTAACAAAGTCCGTATGTTTATAGTAAGACTCTTAATACTATATTGAGAATCACAATATACAAACATAATAAGTTTGAAAACCGCAAACAAAAATCTTTACAAAACAAGCATCTTTATTCAACTGTGCATCCATTCTATTTTCCACCACCTTTTTACCATTAACTTTGAATATCTAACAAAGTGTCTATTAATTGCCGAAGATTTAAAATTATATACTTCCATCTCCAATATCGATGACAGTGAAAAGTTACAATTGGATTTAAACAAACTGTCTGACAGGTGTTCTGGTAATGGTATTCATATTAATGTATTAAAATATTGTGTTTTTTCATATTATCCTATTATGAACCCGATAATTTATGATTATTCCATAGGTGAAGTAAAAACTAGGGTAATAGGCATTATTTTCGAAAAAAAAAATTTACATTTCTGACCATATTGATTACATTATTTCAAAAGCTTATTGTATGCTTGGTTTCATTAGAAGAAATTCTTAAGATTTTAAGATGTATATACCCTTAAATCTTTATATATTTCTTTAGTGCGAAGTACATTAGAATATTGTTCTATTGTTTGAAATCCTTATCATTTGGGCCCCTCTAATCGCTTATGATGTAAGAAGAAAGTTATAGGGTATTCAATCCCTAGAAGATCGTAGGTCTTTTTCCTCTCTGTTATTTGCTTATGATATCAGTTGCCTGGTAATTCTTCATTAAAGTCAGCGATATCATCCACTTCTGGTTCGTGTTCATCACTTAATCAAGTTATCACTTTAGATAACTGTAGTCAAAAATCTAAAATTCAAGTTGGAATGGACAGATATATTACAGTTGTAAAGCGTGGGCGAAGCCCAAATTCTTCAAAAATCTCATCGCTTCCCAAGATATCCAGCGATAACGACGCTGCAGGCTAATGATGACCAACCCGCTGTATCTTCGACAAAAACTTCCAAACCACTACCAATATATTTGAGAGAAAAAATTCTAACTCCCTTATTAAAAAATTAGTCTCGGCAATTGGTGAGAACGCATTTCACGTTATTCCAATAAAACGTGGTAACATTGGCCTAACTAAAATTCAAATATACGAAGAAAAAGATTTCCGCAAAATAGTAAAAGAATTCGAAAAAAATAAAACAAGTTTTATACGTACCAAGCTTAAGAGTGCTAAACGTATGCAAATCGTATTGAAGGGCATTGATTCTTATGTTAATCCCGAAGAAGTAAGAGAAGAACTCAATTTACAAGGATTTAAGGTAAAAAATATATTCAATAGGAAGAAAATCACGCAGCCTCTATTTCGTGTTGAACTGGAGCCGAATGACATAAAGTTAAAAAAAAACGAGACACATCCAATTTATAACATAAAATACCTCTTATATGAAAAATCACAGTTGAAGAGCCACATAAGTGATAAGGCCCCGTACAGTGCAATAATTGCCAAGAATATGGCCACACAAAAACTTACTGCAAATTACATTACATTTTGTGTTATCTGATATGAATTTCACGGTACTGCTAGTTGTACTAAACCAAAAGATCAAGCAGAAAAAAATGCAGTAATTGTGGAGGTAACCACACCGCTAACTACAGAGGTTGTCCTGTGTACTCTTTCGTAAAGCATAAACCTAAATTAGTTCCACTTCAAACAGCAAACGCTTCCTCCGCCATTTATGCGCAAATGAGCCAACAAGTTACTTACCGTGTATCGTATGCAGATGCTGCTAAGGCTAGTTCTATTCCCACACTAAATGTTTCACCGGCAAATAATTCAACAAATACAAATTCAAGCGTTAATTTCAATCGCCTAGAAGCTACTATTGATAATCTGGTGCAAACTAGAATATATTTTCCAACAAATATGACTAGAATGATGCAAGAAATGCTGCGAATGCAGAATACACTACTTCATGCATTAATTAACAAGCCATGAACATGTTAGAAATATGTTTCTGGAACGCAAACGGCATTCGCCAACATAAAAATGAACTTAAGCACTTCCTCACAGAAAAAAAATACTCATGTAATATATGTATGTAATTAATGAGCTCTAGGTCAGTTTTTAATAACGTTATAAATATTTACTGCCTTATTCATAAAAAATATTTTAGGTTTATTGCAGGTTTATTTGACAAATTTCCCTTAGAAATACGTCAAATAAGAGCTTAATAAACCTGAAATATTTTTTATGAATAAGGCAGCTATTATTTTATAATGTCGATATTTCCATATCCTACGGATATCTTCTTCAGGACGATAGTTTTAAATAAATTTAACAGTTAAACAAGAATATACATATAAATAACAGCAACACAAAATTAATTTGTTTTTGTTTTTTTTTCAATTTATATTTTCTATTGATTTTCAAAATAACAAAAAGAAAAAATTAATTTGAAATATCAAAAAACAAAATATTTATTAACTTTCATCACAAACAATTTTTAATTTAATTTATAAAAAACAAAAAAACCAAAAAACAAATTTAGTGTTGCTGTTATTTATATGTATATTGTTGTTTAACTGTTAAATTTATTTAAAAATATCGTCCTGAAGAAGATATCCGTAGGATATCGAAATATCGACATTATAAAATAATAAATATTTATAGCGTTATTAAAATCTGTCCTAGAGCTCATTAATTACATACATATATTTATCAAAAAAGGTCGAAAAATTAGAAAATTTAATCAAAAAAATATCAAGAGTACGTAAAGATATAAAAAAATAAAGAAATCAAATAAAAAATTGTTTTTAAAGACACAATTACAAAATAACAGAAAGCAAAAACGGAACGGAATGTGAGAAATGATTGTTGTGTACAATTATTGATTTACCTTTGGTAAATACATATGTAAGTATCACTATTTATATCCCTTGTTTTTCCATATGTATTTACCAAAGGTAAATCAATAATTGTACACAACAATCATTTCTCACATTCCGTTTCATTAGAATTTACGTTAAATAGCTGATGTTAATAACAATCTCTACCCTAGTAGATAGACTAGGGTGCTGATGAAGTGCGTTGCTGCACAGAAAAATTTTGGTATTTCCCCCAGCTTAAAAGTCTAATTTAATTTTTCTTCTCTTCTTTACAAACTCACATTAATTAATAAACTATTTAATTCAATAAAAAGAATTGAAATTACTGAACTTAAGCCTGACTAAAAATTATTTCTGATTAAAAGCTCACTATAGTTCAATTAAAAAAATTTAAAAATTCGTTGTCGTAATTCAGGTATCGTTCCAAAATTTGTTAAAAACTCTACTAATAACATTTTTTAATATTTTTCATATAAATGCTCAAACAACTCTACAAAGAAACAACACAAGATATTTGGATAATGTTCAAAGCGAAATTCTCTACATTACAATCAAAGAACGGCATCAGTCACTTAAGGACACACAAAAGGAACTTTTATATATAAAACATTTATTAAGAAGATACTTGAATGGTGAGGAAATGAAAAAATTTTTTGAACAGATGAAAGCAGATATTTTAACGAACAAAGTTAAACAGGTACATAGAAAAAAATTTGACAATCTTAGTTTTTTACAGAGAAAGGAATCAGGAATTAAGATTAATAAAAAGTGGTTTGTAAATAAGACGGACATAGATATTCCAACAGATGTCCAATGGACTCTTTCTTTAGGGCAAAAATTTGCACCACCAATTAAAAAAGAAGAATTTCCTTATTAAAGATAATATCTGAGGGAGAAGATTTTGTTCAGACAATAGGAGAAAGAGAAAGACAAGAAATCGCTAGAATAAGACTAACAACTATTATGGATGACCATGGGTCTTATTCAAAAAAACTTAATAAAGCTTTGCCAAGCAATGTTAAGTAAAGTTGTATTCTAAAAAAATTATTGTATAAAAATTCTAAAGTAGGCACCCACGTTTGTTAAGACTACTTTAAGTTGATATTTCCAAAATGTGTATTTTGTACCTCAAATATTTTTACTAATATAGCACATACTGATTCATGTTACATCTGAAAATGAAGCTAGAAGTGCCTGCTCTTATCTTAAATTTATTATTTCTGTCATGTAATGGGAAACATCACCAAATTATCCAACTGATTCGAAATACATAGCAAAATCCATAAAAAAATATCAAAATAAATACAATTATACAAAAATGTTTTAGTGATGTACATACAATCAAAACAAATCGAAAAAAGCTGGATATTCAAATACTCGTTTCATTCGAATAAAACAAATTGTGATAATTTTTCACATTTTTTTACTTTTACTTCATGGTTGTGTTTATCTGTTTTCCTATTAAGTCAGAAGCTCATATTTTTTAAATTAGGTTGCTTTACTTCAAGATAATAAAAATTTATTTAATAAAATAAAAAAAATATTTGAATACCCGAATGAAATTGTATTCAATTTTGTACATCATGAGCTGTGAAGTGGTTGTAGAACACGGTGGTGTTACCAGTATTTATTATTAAATCACAAAATATTTAAAGTTGTCTTTTGCATATGATTTTTTAATAAAGCTATGTTAGCCTTAAAGTGCTTATCAACTACTATGAACTTTAAAGCTAAAGTAAAACATTTTTTTGCATAAGGGGGCATATGTCTAGGATGAGATTAGATAATAGAGATAAATTTAAACTTAATAAAGAAAGAGATACCGAAAAAATTTTGAAGGCTTACAAAGACGTGCTTATTCTCAATACAGATAAAGGTAATGCAACCGTTGCAATGAAAAATACTGATTATGCCACAAGAACGGAAGACATTGTAGGTGATAGTTCAATATATATTGTGTTACAAAAAGATCCAACAAATAAATTGAAAAAAGCAAATAATGAAATTGTAGATAAACTTTTCAGATTAGGAATAATTTCATCTCTAGAAAATATTAATTTGAAGACAAATATAGTAATTGCACCAAGATTATATGGAGTGCCAAAAATTCATAAGAACAATTTCCCATTAAGACTAATTTGTTCATTTATAAACTCAGAATTTTTAAAGAATATAACTAAAAATTCTGTTTATAATGTTAAAAACTCTAAGTTTCAGAGAAAAGATTCAACATATTAAGATACATAATAATGAGATATTAGTTTCATTTGATATTGTTTCATTATTTCCTAGTATACCAGTTGAATTAGCAATTATTATTATAGACAAAAAATTTAGTAGTATTGCAGAACATACTAGAATAGATAAAGATTTGTTTTTACAAATGTTAAAGTTTTGTATAATAGATAGCAGATATTTCCAATATAACAATAAGACATATATACAAAAGAAGGGTCTTCCAATGGGATCACCAGCATCTCCAATTGTAGCTGACATAGTTATGAAAGAATTATTAGATAGATGTTTAGAAAGTTTGCAGATAAAACCGAGAATTATAGTAAAATATGTAGATGATATATTTTGTATAGTTTCTCATTCTGAATCAGATATTATGCTATCATCATTTAATTCATTTCATTCAGATATAAGATTTACAGTTGAGAAAGAAAGAGACATTAGACTTCCATATTTAGATACATTTGTTATTAGAGATGTTAATAGTTTGTTAATAGATTGGTATCAGAAACCAACAGCATCAGGTAGAATAATTAATTAATTATTATTCAAAACACCCAAAGAGAATGATAATTAATACAGCAAGAAATCTTATAGATAGAATACTGACTATTAGTGTTAAAATATTCCATAACAAGAATAAGGAAATTATAAAGGACATTTTAGTAAGTAATGATTTTCCAAATAGAATAATATATAATTTAATGCGACATTACAGAAGACATAATAGAAATAATAAGGAAAATGACGTTGAGCAAAAAACATACAAATCTTTAAAATATATTCCTACATTATCAGAAAGACTAGAAAATTCAGATATATATAATAAAAGCAGATATAAGATAGCGCACAAAACATATAAAACTTTAAATAGATTATTCAGTAATAAAAAAGATAAGATAGATAAACTAGATACGTCAAATGTTGTATACAAAATATCATGCAAAGGAAATGATAATGGAATTTGTAGTAAAGTTTATATAGGTACAATAAAGAACAAACTTAAGACAAGACTAACTGGACATAAATCAAATCTTCACAAAAAACAGCATTATCTTTACATTGCCCCAACACAAATCACTAGCCTGATTTTGAAAATGTATCAATTTTAAATTCAGAAACTAAATATAAACGTCGTTTTATGTTAGAAATGTTGCAAATAATTAAAGTACCGTTAGATAAAAGAATAAATTTCAAGGCAGATACTGTTAGTGTAGCACAGAATTATCGACATTTAATGTATAAGAACAAAATAGGAAATAGGTATTAGGGGTTTCAAATAATAATTTCAAATTTGGAAATTATAATATTCATTTCCTCATTTTTCAATATAAATTTCCTATTGATTTTCAAAATAACAAAAAGAAAAAATTAATTTGAAATATCAAAAAACAAAATATTTATTAACTTTCATCACAAACAATTTTTAATTTATGATGTGGCTTTTATAGAATTACTCTATTCAGGCTTCCAAGGTCATTCAAATTGATTTAAATGCAAATAAAAGACAATTTTATTTAATTTTTTTCATATCCGACGTTTTGTTGGGATTTTCCAACATCTTCAGGGATACTATTTTTATTGAAATCTGGTAACATTGATAAATAAAAGAACGATTTTAATGCAACAACAACAATAATAATAAAACAATTACCCCCTTATGCAAAACGTTTGTTAAAGTTAAAGCATGTGTTAAAACTGGTTTTGCCATACAAAATTCGTTTTTTAAACCAACTTTAAGTTTAACAAGAGTTTTTGCATAGGGGGGTTAATGTTTTGCTTTAACTTACATATACTATCTTCTAATAAAATTTGCATTTAAATTTTAATAATGTTATTTTACACGACATGACAACATACAACATAAAACACATAAGTAGTGTGTTTATGGGGTTCGGGGGCCAAAATGTGCCATAAGGATCAATGTAAAAGTGCACATCATGCAAGGTGTTGCCAAAGTGGTATTTTTCTTCTTGCTATTTTATGTATGTATCAAGTGCAATGTAAAAATGTACATCGTGCTAGGTATTGCCGTTTTGTTATTTTCCTTCATCACTATTATTTTTAAGGGAAGATAATTTGAAATGAAAATTTTGTTGAGGGGAATTTTTTAAATATTTCGTATCGTTATTTTATCTTTTTCTATTTTATGCACTTACAAGTAATACATTTCTATTGGTTATTGTGTTTGTGTGCGTTAGGAAATTGTATTATATTACGATGAAAATTTTTTTGAGGGGAATTTTTTAAATATTTCGTATCTTTATTTTATCTTTTTCTATTTTATGCACTTCTCAGTAGTACATTTCTATTGCTTATTGCGATGAAAATTTTGTTGAGGGGAATTTTTTAAATATTTTGCATCTTTATAATTTTCTGTGTTTTTATATCACATATCTTGTTGTTGTCTCTTTTTATTACTAATGTGTGTGTTTGTGTGCATTGCTTAGTTCTATTGTTATTAATAGAAATGTATATGTATATAAATCTTTTCTTAGTGCACATTTTTGGTTTGAATTTTTTTTTTGTTTAAAATGAAATTTTTATGAACGTTTGTCTCCTCTGTCTATCTGACTATTTTTATTACACATATTTTATAGCTTTCCCCAGGAAAAAGGATCAGTAATTAAAAAAAGGATGAAAGAAAAGGAACGTCATACATTTGCAGCACGAAAATGTATGCCGTATATGGGAAAATCTCAACACATGTTAAACATATGTCTATTATTTAGAACACTTGATATGTAAATCTTTTCTTAGTGCTCATTTTTGGTTTGAATTATTGTTTTTAATTTTTTTTTGTTTAAACTGAAATTTTTATGATCGTTTGTCTCCTCTGTCTATCTGACTATTTTTATTACACATATTTTATAGCTTTCCCCAGGAAAAAGGATCGGTAATTAAAAAAAGGATGAAAGAAAACGAACGTGCATCTGCAGCAAGTAAATGTATGAAATTTTTGTTTAATTATTTTGATGTGTTAAATCTTTTTACTTTTTATATGTTTACTTTTGTAAGTGCAGAAAGACATACAAAAGGAGATAAATTCTCAGAGAAGACCGCACAGAGAAATTAGGTTGAGCGTATTTTGCGACTTCTGATAAAAACCTGATTTTAACGTTAAAACCATAAACAGCTGATTTTGCATTCACACTGCAAATTTGCTAAATTCACGTTTTAACTCATAGGCTGTCTAATAACTTTGCTGAAAAGAAAATAAATCTCCTGCAGAAATGCGTGTATTTGTTGTTGCATTTTTTCTGCTTTTTAATAACACTTGTTGGACATACTGTTGAACTGTTTTTGTTTGTATGAAACAATGAGATATTTCACAATGCGCTCTAAAATGGAAATTTTTTATACTTTGTAAATAAAAATTTTTTAAATTATGTAAATTCTTATACAGAATGAAGAAGTGCTTGTAAATAATGTTAATTATATAAAAATGTACAAATATATTATAAGTTCTGCTTTTATTGTAGCAATGATATCATCGGATGGTAGTGATGGAATGATATCATTGCTACAATAAAAGCAAATGTAAAGTAGATACAGACCAGATACCAGATAAAATCAGATAAAAAGCAGTTCATAACCAGATAAAGCAGATAAAAAGTAGATACAGAGCAGATAAAGAACCGATAAAAGCCGATAAAAAGCAGATACAGTTCAGATAAAAAGCAGATATAGTGCAGATAAAAGCAGATACAGAGCAGATACAAAGTAGATAAGAAGCAGATACAGAGCAGATAAAAGCAGATACAAAGTAGATAAAAAGCAGATACAGAGCAGATACGAAACCGATAAAAGTAGATACAAAGTGCATGTAACAAAACCCCTGAATACGATAAATAAAATAATTTATGATGATTATCAATCCGGTGATTTATTGGAAGAAACATATACACCTATACCAAAACCTAAGAAAAACTAAAATATATAAAATTAAACGAAGTTGATAGACTTAATTTATTCCAAGATATGTACATTTAAGCCTGTAACAAAACCCTTGAATAAGATTAATAAAAAAAATTTATGATGATTATCAATCCGGTGATTTATTGGAAGACACATATACACCTATAGCAAACCCTTTATATAAGATCATTTAAAATAGCTGATTACAAATCAGATGCTTATAAATCATATAATAATATATCAGATTCAAAATTTCCATAACTACCATCCGATGATAGTTCTGATAACTTTGATTATACTGAGTGTTATGATGATAATATGATTAATTATAATCTTTAACTGATAAATTTCAATTAGTTATTCAATCACCCTTTTTCGAGCTACATTGGTTTTGATCTGAAATAGTCTCATCAGCTGAATTGCAGGAATTATTAAATGGTAATAGTTGTCATATTGATAAGGACCACAAGAAATTATTCCTGAGAATTATTAACGAATTAAGAATGTATAGCAATGTCTACACTCCTTTCATATATTATTTGTGATTGTGATATAATAACAAAGGATTATATTCAAGATGTTAACATATGTGCATGTAAATTACATTACAATGAATATTTATTAACTCAAAAACTTTTTAATTTATATAAAAGAATTTTTTACTATAAACCTATATCTCAAAAGTAAAAGAAATATAAAAGGTTTTTAAATAAAATTAATGTTATAAATATATATGTATTAGTGTTTTCACGCTGACATGGTTTTAATAAAAGTTGTTTTTTACGTTAAAAGCAACTGTTAAAACCTGGTTTTACCATACAAATTGTTGTTGTTAAAACCAACTTAAAACCATTTTTGAATTGGTTTTAAGTTGGTTTTAATAAATGGAACCTTGGTTTCGCTGTGATATATTCAGTGCTGCCAAGTTAAAATGACCGGCAGCAGCAAATAATGTTTAACCAGTGAATAACAATAGATGACGCTTGAAAGATTTTCAAGTTAAAAATGGATGCAGCAGCAACAATAACCAAAAAATTATGAAAGAAAACAGTTTTTTTGCAAGGAAAACAACGAAAATATTTTCATTGAACTCTGGAAAGTGAAAATAGACAATATGACTGACATTCATCTGCCTATAAAAAAGGTTTATCTTATAATATATTTGTACATTTTTATATAATTAACATTATTTACAAGCACTTCTTCATTCTGTATAAGAATTTACATAATTTAAAAAAATTTTATTTACAAAGTATAAAATAATTTCCATTTTAGAGCGCATTGTGAAATATCTCATTGTTTCATACAAACAAAAACAGTACAACAGTATGTCCAACAAGTGTTATTAAAAAGCAGAAAAAATGCAACAACAAATACACGCATTTCTGCAGGAGATTTATTTTATTTTCAGCAAAGTTATTAGACAGCCTATGAGCTAAAACGTGAATTTAGCAAACTTGCAGTGTGAATGCAAAATCAGCTGTTTATGGTTTTAACGTTAAAACCAGGTTTTAATCTTCAGTGTGAAAACACTACATAATTTGTTTTTATCTATTTGATCAAAAACATATGTAAGTATATTTATTTTTTTCCATAACAGTAGAACTGGCCAATGCACACAAACCCACATACACACATTCTACTAGGTAAATTATCTAATGCTAACACAACTCACACACACATAACATGGTGAAATATTCAAAGGCAGAGAGTAAAACTAACTAAGATTTTTTTCTTGTACCCTTTTTTCTTGAATGCATATTTTTCCCTCTTTAAATAACCAATAGAAAAGGTAGAAGATAAAGGAGTCAGATTAAATTTTAAACGAAAAAAATATAACAATTCTAACCCTCAAAAACTATTACATCTCGCACGTGCACCTTTTCTATATGCACTAAACAATTCAATACAAGACCATACAAGACTCAAGACACTAAGAAGAAAACAACAACTAAATTTCTACACAACAGGCACTGCGTTTCATAACCCTAATTGAACGATTTTTCCCACCCATAGATGCACACACAAATCTGAGAATTCATCTCCTTTTGTATGTCTTTCCGCACTTACAAAAGTAAACATATAAAAAGTAAAAAGAATTAACACATCGAAATAATTAAACAAAAATTTCATATATTTACGTGCTGCAAATGCAGCAAACAAAAATAAAAATTCAAACCAAAAATGTGCACTAAGAAAAGATTTACATATCAAGTGTTTTAAGTACTAGACATATGTTTAACATGTGTTGAGATTTTCCCATATACGGCATACATTTTCGTGCTGCAAATGTACGACGTTCCTTTCCGTTCATCCTTTTTTTAATTACTGATCCTTTTTCTGGTGAAAGCTATAAAATATGTGTAATAAAAATAGCCAGATACACAGAGGAGACAAACGATCATAAAAATTTCATTTTAAACAAAAATAAAAATTCAAACCGAAAATGTGCACTAAGAAAAGATTTATATATAGATTTATATATTCAGTGTTAACCATAACAATAAAACACACACATTTGTAATAAAAAGAGACAACAACAAGATATGTGATATAAAAACACAGTTAGAAAATTATTCAATGCAAACACAATCCCCACAGACATACATAACATGATGAAATATCCTAAAGCACACAAACACAATAACCAGTAGAAATTTATCACTTGTAAATGCATTAAATAGAAAAGATAAAATAAAGATACGAAATATTTAAAAAATTCTCCTCAATAAAATTTTCATCGTAATATAATACAATTTCCTAACGCACACAAACACAATAACCAATAGAAATGTATTACTTGTACGTGCATAAAATAGAAAAAGGTAAAATAAAGATACGAAATATTTAAAAATTTCCCCTCAACAAAATTTTCGTTTCAAATTATCTCCCCTTAAAAATAATAGTGATGAAAAAAAATAACATAACGGCAATACCTAGCATGATGTGCACTTTTACATTGATCCTTATGGCACATTTTGGCCCCCGAACCCCATAAGCACACTACTCACATAATTTAAAAATAATTGCAAAAATTGTCAAAATTATTAATTTGTAAATATCTATATATATATATATATATATATATATATATATATATATATATATATATATATATATATATATATATATATATATATATATATATATATGACTATTCGACCTTTTTTATTTAACGTATGATGTGTTTTTTATAGAATTACTCTATTCAGGCTTCCAAGGTCATTCAAATTGATTTAAATGCAAATAAAATACAATTTTATTTCATTTTTTCATATCCGACGTTATTATTGCAGCACACGAAAGCTGTAAAGAAGTTTACATCGGGACAACAAAAAGGAATCTACTGATGATGGTTGAAGTCTACTGATGATTTGTTACAGCAACAATGAAATATATAGACAACGCTGAACCACCAGCAAATAAATTTTCAAATTTGTTAAGTGATGAACACGAGCCTGAAGGGGATGATATTACTGGCTTATATGAAGAAGTGCTAGGCAACTGTAATGTTAATGCATCATTACTATTTGGCATTGGACAAAGCGAAGTTGATCGCTGACGAAAAATTGGCCTTGACGTTAAAAAAAGACTCATCAGATTTATTATTTATATTTTTTTCATTAAAAGTTTCAGAACTCACAGTAAAATAAGCATTTCTGCCGTTAGAATTCACTTCAAATTTTTTTGTATTTGAGGCACTCATACAAAGAATTCCTCAAGGGATATTCGTTTGTGTTTTTTTATGTTTGCGGTCTTTTTTGTTTTTGTTATTCATGATTGTTTATTTATTTAGAGGTACACATATATATAGTATTCCTCAATATCAATTTGTTTAATTTTTTTGTTTGCGGTTTTTTTTTGTTTTTGTTATTTTTACTATGTAAAAATATCAGCAAAGCATAAAGCTTATTTATTAAAGACAGTATGTACCTATTACGAATAATATGTACTACGAATATTTTTTGTTTGTTTAATTTTTTGTAAGTAAGAAAAATTCCGCTAATCGACTGTTCATAGGAAGGTACCACGAGAAAGGATGCTGCTGATTACATTAAAATTACTGAACGACCTATTAACATGTTCAAATATCAAGTATTTATTCAAACTTCAAATGCCAATTCGTTTAAAACAAACATAATATTCAAAAATAAGATACGACACATCTTAAAGGTAACAAATAAAGATAGTCTTCGGAATTTCATGAGAGAGAAATTACCTACAAAAGGACTTGTAGTAGTTTTTTGCCGGCACTTGGAATTATACAAACAATTCCAATCCTTGTATATTAAATATTTTGCAAGAAATAAAAGCTTAAAAATATTAAAAGCAAACTCATTTATAGAAGACATAACTGACAGAGAAATGCTCTTAAAATTGATAGATAAAACGCATATTAAAAATAGTCATAGAGGAATTAACGAAGTTTATGAAGAATTAAAGACGAGTTATTTCTACCCAAAATTGCAGAAAGAAATCCAAAAATATATCAACAGTTGCGAAATATGTAAACTTGCAAAATATGATAGATCTCCAATAAAACACAGTTTGAACATTACTCCTACCCCAGAAAGACATAATGATATCGTCCACCTTGATATTTGGTATCCGCAGCGTAATACAATGTATTTAATTAGCATAGATAAGCTTACAAAATATGCAACCGCATTTCACTTGGAAGATAGGACGTGGGTGTCAATATTAAAGGCACTTAAGCAAAGGATACAATATTTGGGCAAACCAGATCTATTTATATTCGACAATGAATTGGATACCGCTGTAATTAGGGAATATTTGAAGCAGGAAGAAATAAACTTCCACACAACTACAGCGTATTTGAAAACTGGTAACGCGGATGTAGAGAGACTACATGGTACTCTAAACGAGCATATTCGACTCTTTAATGCGGACGTGAATAATAAAGATGATATCCATGAAAATGTGTATAAAGCAATTGTCTCATATAATAATACTATTCACACCACTACTAACAATCGGCCGATCGATCTTTTAAATAATATGATCCCACGAGAAGAAATATATAAACTTTCGCAAAAATACACGAGAAAAAAAGTAAACGAATAAACATGTTGAACCAAAGAGGCACTAGAGTTGAAACGGAGAGTTTTGCCAACAACATTGTAAATAATAATAGAGTAAGTAAATCGAAAACTAAATATAAGAAGATTACAAATTATACTCAATCTGGAAATTACTTGGTATCAAACGATAATAAATTCAAAAGGATATATAAATCACAGATAAGAAAGAAAACATTAATTTAAGAAAACTACGTACACATAGATAAATAGGAACTTATTTATATCCTGCAGAAATAGGACCTATAAGCAAATTTGTAAATTCATACAAAATATTTGTTCCAATTAACAAATTCATTTATTGGAAAATTGTTGCATTCCATATTAAAAAACCCAAAGTCAAACAAAATCATTTTCTTCATCAGATAATATAATTGCTTAAAAAATGATATTTTCTAATAATTAATTGAATTAATAAAAGAATTTATAATTTTTTATTCCAAATCAAAAAGACACGTTTACATAAAATAAAATTATTTTTAGTCTATGTTGTGGGTTTTAAAATGTAAAACAAGAGTTGATAGTGAAGTATTTGTTGATCTAAAAACTACTTATTAAATTTAAAAGTTAATTTTAAGAATTGCTTATCTTAAAACAAATTTTTTTAATCTTTTTCTGTGTGAATTAGCAGGGACTGCTTATTCCACCGGTGGAGGAGTGATGTAAACTTCCATTCGCATAGACTTATTGGATAACATTCCAAATTTCTTTTTGTTTTTCTATTTAGGTTGAATTTCAGAATTCATAAAAGTCTTAAACATCTGATGTGTGAATAAAGAGAAAAAAGTTAAGCGCATTATATATATCGGAATCTCGAGATCAGTTAATTATATTGGAATAATTTTTTCAGGAGGAGTAGAAAGACTCATATAGAAGTCAAAGCCTTTTGTTGGCTTTCAACATAAGAAAATAAAATTATTTTAATATATATTTTTTATGGTACAAAACATTTTTCCAAAATTATAACTTTGTCCAGAAAATTTTCGCGTTTGTTCGCAAAGGCAGTCAAAAATTTAAGTTAAACGTTTTAAACTATCATAAAAATAAATACTATATTTTAAACTTTCAAAATCGACCGTCACAACTTTTTATAATCGCATAAGCATAAAGAATATTTTTAAAATTGGCAGTTTTCGGACACTGCTGAATGTAGGGTGCATGCCCAAAATACATAATAATTGGCTCTTAGCATATTCTGAATAGATGGTTTTTAGTGCTATGTGGTTTAAAAGTGCATGTGTTGAAAAAAGTTTTTCACAAAATTGAAAATACTTTTTCTTAAAAAAACATGTCTTTTTCAGGAAAATTTTAAAATTTTGAATTCTTTGCCTTTTCCCCAGAAATTTAATGCTGTCTTTTAATTTAAGATCCAGCAATATACTAAAAAGTTGTGGGTGAAACATAAAAATAAAAAATAAATCCATAAAAATCCGATAATTTTTCTAAAAGTTACAAGCCTCAGATTTTTTTTTTGTCAACTTAGGCCTACTGTAACCTCTGTCCAGCTTATTCCAGACGACTAATAAGACATTGGTTATAAGGCCTAAGTTGTCCTCTACGGATGTTTAAAGTTTCATATAAATCCAATCAGTGACTTAGAAGTTCTAGATTTATTACCATTTATTTTGCAAAAGTCCCCACTGTGCATTGGTTGATTGGCAGAAATTCAACACTCAGCCTTGACTGCAAACTTTTGATATACAAGTCGCTTTGAAAGCCAATATGGTGCTACGAAATTCAATTATGTGGCAATGCTTCAGCTTCAAATGTTGAGAAAATCCAACGAAGGCAAAACAAAATTTTACGTTTGATAACATCGGCTCACATTACGTAGATGGTGCATCACCATCTACGTCATGAGATCTTTCCCAAACTTTAGTCTGTGTTGCTTATTTACGTCTTACAATGGTGGCTTTTTTGATAATTTAGATGCTTCAAGTACTCCGTGGTTTGTATAACATTATGAATAGTTATTTTACTGACGCTAACTCCGACTGCAGCACTAATTCTACTTAAACTCACAGATGAATTCGAAACAATTTAGAGAATTTTGCGACTATATCGAGGTGAAAACTTCTTGTAAGTCTTTCCTTTGTACCATTTGGAATGCTCTGATGGATTCTTCATGTAATTGCTTATAACTTTTGGGATGCGACGAAGTTTTCCGCAAATAGCGCGGATAGAAAGCCCCTAGGGCTTTCTAACCGTGATACGTCTCAAGTTTTGCGATTTCCGTGGAACTAAGCGACGGCTTTTTCCTAATACTTTTTCTTTGTGCAAATAAAACGTTTTTCTATTGCACTTAACGGTATTTTTGCATAAAAATTAAAGATTAATTGAAAATTCATTACTGAGGCTAATCTATGTTAACACTGAAATATTAAAATTTCTCATGCTGTTTACGAGAACTATTATGAAAGTCCACTTAATGTTTACTGACCCATTTGGAATTTTTGTCAATAAAGCAACAGAGTATCCTCTTAAGAAAGACTTAAAAAAATACTTGCTATTTTTTTAAGGAATCGCGAATATGTATACTGTTCTCTAAAATTTCAAGTGAGGCTATCCTATGTTAACGGAGTGTATGTATATAATAAAACATTAAAAAAAATTTTGCGTTGAACGTATATTTGTTTCAGTTTAAACTTTTTAACCCTTTTGCAAAATTTTTACGCTTTTTGAGTATCGAAAGTTGGCATTACTGTTTTGGTGAATATATATATACATGTATATATACATACATACGTTAATATTTTGCACGAGTTTTATATTCTGTATTCTTTGCTTTTTTGCAGAAAATAAATAAATTAATCAAAAATAATGAGTAAAATGTGTTCTAATTTTTTTAGCTTATACAAGCATCCATATTTTTGTTTGTTTTTTGTTTACACATTTTAATTTATAATAATTAATTTTATGATCTATTTTATAATTTCATTTATTTATCTTTTTCATCTACTGAGTAACATTCTTACAGATTATTTGAAAATTCAATTATAATATTTAAATAACCAAAGTTTGAAATTATTAAAGCTAACATTAAAATTAAATAAGGGGTTATACTATTTTTTTTTATTTATTGTATCTTCAAATATGAACTAACAATAAGTATTCAAATCTTAATTTAAAGTATAATTATTAGGCCCAACCAATGTTGGACATAAACTAAGTGATAGTTATTAATAATACATAAGCACAAAAAAAATATATTCAACCAGCTGCTTCTGGAGTGTTTATTAGAGCCCTTGTATCTCTATTTTTTAAGCGGATGTGTCCAGTAAAGTTCAATATATTACGAGCAGGCGGATTAGGATGTGAGTCGAGTTTTGTTCGGAATACCTAACGAAATAGCCGGCTCATTTTGCAATTTCTTCAGTTACTAGCGTCATATTTAAATCACGATGTATATTTGAATTTTTGGTGTACCATGGAGGCGACGTTAGCAAGCGTAAAATTTTATTTTGCCTTCGTTGGATTCTCTCGACAGTGGAAGCTGAAGCAGGGCCCCATAGCTGATTTCCGTAGCACCATATTGGCTTTAACAGCGACTTGTATATTAAAAGTTTGCAGTCTAGGCTGATTGTTGAATTTCTACCAATCAGCCAATGTACCTGAGTTAATTTAAGTTTCATTTGTGATAGCTTAGAATCAATGTGGTGTTTCCATGTAAGTCGTCGCTCAAGATGTATACCAAGATATTTCACATGTGAATGTTGAGGAACAACTTGATTGTAAATCCGAATGGGGGAACAAGTAGCTCTTCGTAAGGTAAATGTTACTTGAACACACTTTTGTTCATTTACCTTAATTCTCCATAAGTTTAACCATAGCTCCATCCCGGAGTTTGCGGGATGCGTCATCAGGGTTTTCGTGCATACTAAGGCAGACTGTATCGTCGGCAAATGTGGAAGTATGGATACTACTTCTCACAGGCATATCAAAAGTATAAATCAAATATAAAACTGGCCTCTGTGGCACACCGGATGAGATAGTTTCAGGCATATTCGTAAAGTCTCCTTCCACAACAGTACTACAGTGAACTTACGGGAAATAATGTAACTTTCCAAAGATTTAAAATGTTTATTGTTAAGTTAGACTTCAATTTTAATATTAGGCCTTCATGTCACACTAAAGTGTGATAAATAAAATGCCTGGGAAATGTCAATAAATAGCGCAGAACAATAAGTTTTTTCTTCAAAACTTCTTATAAATTGAACCAATCTATGAGTTTGTTCAATGGTGCTATGCTGACTTCTAAAATCAAATTGATGGTGTGGTATGCACCCACTACTAATTAGAATTGGGGACAATTTTGTTTTGAGCAATTTTTCGGAAAGCTTTGACATTGTTGATAGTAGACTTATTGGCCTATATGACACTGCCTTGGTTAGATCTTTGCCCGGGTTTGAAATCATTTTAACCTTGACAAGCTTCCAGCTGTGTGGATAATACTCCAGTCATAAAATGGCATTAAATATGAAAAATAGAATTCTCACTGCAATAAGAGGCAACTTAATCAGCATCTGGTTACTAATTCCATCAATACTCGGAGCTTTCTTCGGGTTGAGTTCGGCAATTAATTTTTGTACATTACGCGTCTTAAACTTTATGTGTTGAGGGGGTAGAGCGACTATACTCTGCAAATCAGCACCACCAGTACATATGTTTGGCGTAAAAACGGATTTTAACTTGCCCAACCTCCGGTAAATGTTCGTAGAGGTGGCTTATACTAACAGGTGTTTTAAGCTTTCTAGCAGCGCGCCACAAAGAGTAATTAGATGCTGGTGTGACATCAAGACCTTCCAGATGATTTTTCAGATGCAAGCAACTCTTGGAGTCGTTTAGAGCACTCTTTAAATCTGATTTTATTTTGGGGTGATCTGCGCTGTTGCTATTCACTTTTAGCTCTTCTTTTTTTACTAGTGTTGCCAATAGATTTCTCGAAAAAATACCTATTTTTCCCGAAACGTTGAAAAAATTTCCCCTATTAAAATCCCTACGCATTTTTGTCATTAAAATAGAAGAAAAACATTAGTTATAAAAAATATATATGTTTATTAAAGTTTTGGTAAAGAAATAAGCAAAAAACTAAAAGAATAATACATACATATGTACTTTTAATTAAATTCAATTAGAACAATATAAAAAAAAATTAAGATGAGTAGTTCTTTCAAATAAAATTTTAAAGGATAAATTCAAGTCAACATTGATTGAATAATATCTCAGAAAATCAAATACCAAGGCGAATTCATGTACCAGGTGGTACCAATTTTACAGCTGCGTTTTTAGTAAGTTTATTTTGTCAAATTTCATTGCAATAAAATTTTGTAGGAAGTTTGATTTGTGATTTTCCCTTGGAATGAAGTCCTAGGCAGATTTTATTATTGCAGGCTTGACACCACCTGGTATAAAATGCTTCTCGAAGTCAAATGAGACTCAGAGACTAGCATTACATCAGTATTAAATTTTCTAATTTTTCGACCTTTTTTGATAAATATATGTATGTATAAATTAAAAATTTGTAAATAAATATATATATGTATATGACTATTCGACCTTTTTTATTTAACGTATGATGTGGTTTTTATAGAATTACTCTATTCAGGCTTCCAAGGTCATTCAAATTGATTTAAATGCAAATAAAAGACAATTTTATTTCATTTTTTCATATCCGACGTTTCGTTGGCATTTTCCAACATCTTCAGGGATACTATTTTTATTGAAATCTGGTAACATTGATAAATAAAAGAACGATTTTAATGCAACAACAACAATAATAATAAAACAATTAATGTTTTGCTTTAACTTACATATACTATCTTCTAATAAAATTTGCATTTAAATTTTAATAATGTTATTTTACGCGACATGACAACATATAACATAAAACACATAATTTAAAAATAATTGCAAAAATAATCAAAATTGTAAATATCACAGTATAAAGCTTTTCTTAACGTTCTAATATCACAGCTGGAGTTACACTAAAACTTAAATTAATACAATGCTATAAGTAGCATTAGTTTTGTCTTTGTCAGTTTTGTTGTTCATTGCTATGTCCATTTTTTGTTGAATACTTAAGCTTTCCATATATATATATATATATATATATATATATATATATATATATATATATATATATATATATATATATATATATATATATATATATATATATATATATATATATATATATATATATATATGACTATTCGACCTTTTTTATTTAACGTATGATCTGTTTTTTATAGAATTACTCTATTTAGGCTTCCAAGGTCATTCAAATTGATTTAAATGCAAATAAAATACAATTTTATTTCATTTTTTCATATCCGACGTTATTATTGCAGCACACGAAAGCTGTAAAGAAGTTTACATCGGGACAACAAAAAGGAATCTATGAGTAAGAATAACTGAACATGAGAATGATATTAAAAAAGGACTACTGCGCTAGCTCAACATTGTTTGGATTATTCTCACTCAGCTGATCTGGAATATGTGAAAATACTACACAAAGAGAGAAAATACAACAAAAGATACACTTTGGAAAGCTTAAGTATTCAACAAAAAATGGACATAGCAATGAACAACAAAACTGACAAAGACAAAACTAATGCTACTTATAGCATTGTATTAATTTAAGTTTTAGTGTAACTCCAGCTGTGATATTAGAACGTTAAGAAAAGCTTTATACTGTGATATTTACAATTTTGATTATTTTTGCAATTATTTTTAAATTATGTGTTTTATGTTATATGTTGTCATGTCGCGTAAAATAACATTATTAAAATTTAAATGCAAATTTTATTAGAAGATAGTATATGTAAGTTAAAGCAAAACATTAATTGTTTTATAATTATTGTTGTTGTTGCATTAAAATCGTTCTTTTATTTATCAATGTTACCAGATTTCAATAAAAATAGTATCCCTGAAGATGTTGGAAAATCCCAACGAAACGTCGGATATGAAAAAATGAAATAAAATTGTCTTTTATTTGCATTTAAATCAATTTGAATGACCTTGGAAGCCTGAATAGAGTAATTCTATAAAAACCACATCATACGTTAAATAAAAAAGGTCGAATAGTCATATACATATATATATTTATTTACAAATTTTTAATTTATACATACATATATTTATCAAAAAAGGTCGAAAAATTAGAAAATTTAATACTGATGTAATGCTAGTCTCTGAGTCTCATTTGACTTCGAGAAGCATTTTATACCAGGTGGTGTCAAGCCTGCAATAATAAAATCTGCCTAGGACTTCATTCCAAGGGAAAATCACAAATCAAACTTCCTACAAAATTTTATTGCAATGAAATTTGACAAAATAAACTTCCTAAAAACGCAGCTGTAAAATTGGTACCACCCGGTACATGAATTCGCCTTGGTATTTGATTTTCTGAGATATCATTCAATCAATGTTGACTTGAATTTATCCTTTAAAATTTTATTTGAAAGAACTACTCATCTTAATTTTTTTTATATTGTTCTAATTGAATTTAATTAAAAGTACATATGTATGTATTATTCTTTTAGTTTTTTGCTTATTTCTTTACCAAAACTTTAATAAACATATATATTTTTTATAACTAATGTTTTTCTTCTATTTTAATGACAAAAATGCGTAGGGATTTTAATAGGGGAAATTTTTTCAACGTTTCGGGAAAAATAGGTATTTTTTCGAGAAATCTATTGGCAACACTAGTAAAAAAAGAAGAGCTAAAAGTGAATAGCAACAGCGCAGATCACCCCAAAATAAAATCAGATTTAAAGAGTGCTCTAAACGACTCCAAGAGTTGCTTGCATCTGAAAAATCATCTGGAAGGTCTTGATGTCACACCAGCATCTAATTACTCTTTGTGGTGCGCTGCTAGAAAGCTTAAAACACCTGTTAGTATAAGCCACCTCTACGAACATTTACCGGAGGTTGGGCAAGTTAAAATCCGTTTTTACGCCAAACATATGTACTGGTGGTGCTGATTTGCAGAGTATAGTCGCTCTACCCCCTCAACACATAAAGTTTAAGACGCGTAATGTACAAAAATTAATTGCCGAACTCAACCCGAAGAAAGCTCCGGGTATTGATGGAATTAGTAACCAGATGCTGATTAAGTTGCCTCTTATTGCAGTGAGAATTCTATTTTTCATATTTAATGCCATTTTATGACTGGAGTATTATCCACACAGCTGGAAGCTTGTCAAGGTTAAAATGATTTCAAACCCGGGCAAAGATCTAACCAAGGCAGTGTCATATAGGCCAATAAGTCTACTATCAACAATGTCAAAGCTTTCCGAAAAATTGCTCAAAACAAAATTGTCCCCAATTCTAATTAGTAGTGGGTGCATACCACACCATCAATTTGATTTTAGAAGTCAGCATAGCACCATTGAACAAACTCATAGATTGGTTCAATTTATAAGAAGTTTTGAAGAAAAAACTTATTGTTCTGCGCTATTTATTGACATTTCCCAGGCATTTTATTTATCACACTTTAGTGTGACATGAAGGCCTAATATTAAAATTGAAGTCTAACTTAACAATAAACATTTTAAATCTTTGGAAAGTTACATTATTTCCCGTAAGTTCACTGTAGTACTGTTGTGGAAGGAGACTTTACGAATATGCCTGAAACTATCTCATCCGGTGTGCCACAGAGGCCAGTTTTATATTTGATTTATACTTTTGATATGCCTGTGAGAAGTAGTATCCATACTTCCACATTTGCCGACGATACAGTCTGCCTTAGTATGCACGAAAACCCTGATGACGCATCCCGCAAACTCCGGGATGGAGCTATGGTTAAACTTATGGAGAATTAAGGTAAATGAACAAAAGTGTGTTCAAGTAACATTTACCTTACGAAGAGCTACTTGTTCCCCCATTCGGATTTACAATCAAGTTGTTCCTCAACATTCACATGTGAAATATCTTGGTATACATCTTGAGCGACGACTTACATGGAAACACCACATTGATTCTAAGCTATCACAAATGAAACTTAAATTAACTCAGGTACATTGGCTGATTGGTAGAAATTCAACAATCAGCCTAGACTGCAAACTTTTAATATACAAGTCGCTGTTAAAGCCAATATGGTGCTACGGAAATCAGCTATGGGGCCCTGCTTCAGCTTCCACTGTCGAGAGAATCCAACGAAGGCAAAATAAAATTTTACGCTTGCTAACGTCGCCTCCATGGTACACCAAAAATTCAAATATACATCGTGATTTAAATATGACGCTAGTAACTGAAGAAATTGCAAAATGAGCCGGCTATTTCGTTAGGTATTCCGAACAAAACTCGACTCACATCCTAATCCGCCTGCTCGTAATATATTGAACTTTACTGGACACATCCGCTTAAAAAATAGAGATACAAGGGCTCTAATAAACACTCCAGAAGCAGCTGGTTGAATATATTTTTTTTGTGCTTATGTATTATTAATAACTATCACTTAGTTTATGTCCAACATTGGTTGGGCCTAATAATTATACTTTAAATTAAGATTTGAATACTTATTGTTAGTTCATATTTGAAGATACAATAAATAAAAAAAAATAGTATAACCCCTTATTTAATTTTAATGTTAGCTTTAATAATTTCAAACTTTGGTTATTTAAATATTATAATTGAATTTTCAAATAATCTGTAAGAATGTTACTCAGTAGATGAAAAAGATAAATAAATGAAATTATAAAATAGATCATAAAATTAATTATTATAAATTAAAATGTGTAAACAAAAAACAAACAAAAATATGGATGCTTGTATAAGCTAAAAAAATTAGAACACATTTTACTCATTATTTTTGATTAATTTATTTATTTTCTGCAAAAAAGCAAAGAATACAGAATATAAAACTCGTGCAAAATATTAACGTATGTATGTATATATACATGTATATATATATTCACCAAAACAGTAATGCCAACTTTCGATACTCAAAAAGCGTAAAAATTTTGCAAAAGGGTTAAAAAAGTTAAACTGAAACAAATATACGTTTAACGCAAAATTTTTTTAATGCTTTATTATATACATACACTCCGTTAACATAGGATAGCCTCACTTGAAATTTTAGAGAGCAGTATACATATTCGCGATTCCTTAAAAAAATAGCAAGTATTTTTTTAAGTCTTTCTTAAGAGGATACTCTGTTGCTTTATTGACAAAAATTCCAAATGGGTCAGTAAACATTAAGTGGACTTTCATAATAGTTCTCGTAAACAGCATGAGAAATTTTAATATTTCAGTGTTAACATAGATTAGCCTCAGTAATGAATTTTCAATTAATCTTTAATTTTTATGCAAAAATACCGTTAAGTGCAATAGAAAAACGTTTTATTTGCACAAAGAAAAAGTATTAGGAAAAAGCCGTCGCTTAGTTCCACGGAAATCGCAAAACTTGAGACGTATCACGGTTAGAAAGCCCTAGGGGCTTTCTATCCGCGCTATTTGCGGAAAACTTCGTCGCATCCCAAAAGTTATAAGCAATTACATGAAGAATCCATCAGAGCATTCCAAATGGTACAAAGGAAAGACTTACAAGAAGTTTTCACCTCGATATAGTCGCAAAATTCTCTAAATTGTTTCGAATTCATCTGTGAGTTTAAGTAGAATTAGTGCTGCAGTCGGAGTTAGCGTCAGTAAAATAACTATTCATAATGTTATACAAACCACGGAGTACTTGAAGCATCTAAATTATCAAAAAAGCCACCATTGTAAGACGTACATAAGCAACACAGACTAAAGTTTGGGAAAGATCTCATGACGTAGATGGTGATGCACCATCTACGTAATGTGAGCCGATGTTATCAAACGTAAAATTTTGTTTTGCCTTCGTTGGATTTTCTCAACATTTGAAGCTGAAGCATTGCCACAAAATTGAATTTCGTAGCACCATATTGGCTTTCAAAGCGACTTGTATATCAAAAGTTTGCAGTCAAGGCTGAGTGTTGAATTTCTGCCAATCAACCAATGCACAGTGGGGACTTTTGCAAAATAAATGGTAATAAATCTAGAACTTCTAAGTCACTGATTGGTTTTATATGAAACTTTAAACATCCGTAGAGGACAACTTAGGCCTTATAACCAATGTCTTATTAGTCGTCTGGAATAAGCTGGACAGAGGTTACAGTAGGCCTAAGTTGACAAAAAAAAAAATCTGAGGCTTGTAACTTTTAGAAAAATTATCGGATTTTTATGGATTTATTTTTTATTTTTATGTTTCACCCACAACTTTTTAGTATATTGCTGGATCTTAAATTAAAAGACAGCATTAAATTTCTGGGGAAAAGGCAAAGAATTCAAAATTTTAAAATTTTCCTGAAAAAGACATGTTTTTTTAAGAAAAAGTATTTTCAATTTTGTGAAAAACTTTTTTCAACACATGCACTTTTAAACCACATAGCACTAAAAACCATCTATTCAGAATATGCTAAGAGCCAATTATTACGTATTTTGGGCATGCACCCTACATTCAGCAGTGTCCGAAAACTGCCAATTTTAAAAATATTCTTTATGCTTATGCGATTATAAAAAGTTGTGACGGTCGATTTTGAAAGTTTAAAATATAGTATTTATTTTTATGATAGTTTAAAACGTTTAACTTAAATTTTTGACTGCCTTTGCGAACAAACGCGAAAATTTTCTGGACAAAGTTATAATTTTGGAAAAATGTTTTGTACCATAAAAAATATATATTAAAATAATTTTATTTTCTTATGTTGAAAGCCAACAAAAGGCTTTGACTTCTATATGAGTCTTTCTACTCCTCCTGAAAAAATTATTCCAATATAATTAACTGATCTCGAGATTCCGATATATATAATGCGCTTAACTTTTTTCTCTTTATTCACACATCAGATGTTTAAGACTTTTATGAATTCTGAAATTCAACCTAAATAGAAAAACAAAAAGAAATTTGGAATGTTATCCAATAAGTCTATGCGAATGGAAGTTTACATCACTCCTCCACCGGTGGAATAAGCAGTCCCTGCTAATTCACACAGAAAAAGATTAAAAAAATTTGTTTTAAGATAAGCAATTCTTAAAATTAACTTTTAAATTTAATAAGTAGTTTTTAGATCAACAAATACTTCACTATCAACTCTTGTTTTACATTTTAAAACCCACAACATAGACTAAAAATAATTTTATTTTATGTAAACGTGTCTTTTTGATTTGGAATAAAAAATTATAAATTCTTTTATTAATTCAATTAATTATTAGAAAATATCATTTTTTAAGCAATTATATTATCTGATGAAGAAAATGATTTTGTTTGACTTTGGGTTTTTTAATATGGAATGCAACAATTTTCCAATAAATGAATTTGTTAATTGGAACAAATATTTTGTATGAATTTACAAATTTGCTTATAGGTCCTATTTCTGCAGGATATAAATAAGTTCCTATTTATCTATGTGTACGTAGTTTCCTTAAATTAATGTTTTCTTTCTTATCTGTGATTTATATATCCTTTTGAATTTATTATCGTTTGATACCAAGTAATTTCCAGATTGAGTATAATTTGTAATCTTCTTATATTTAGTTTTCGATTTACTTACTCTATTATTATTTACAATGTTGTTGGCAAAACTCTCCGTTTCAACTCTAGTGCCTCTTTGGTTCAACATGTTTATTCGTTTACTTTTTTTCTCGTGTATTTTTGCGAAAGTTTATATATTTCTTCTCGTGGGATCATATTATTTAAAAGATCGATCGGCCGATTGTTAGTAGTGGTGTGAATAGTATTATTATATGAGACAATTGCTTTATACACATTTTCATGGATATCATCTTTATTATTCACGTCCGCATTAAAGAGTCGAATATGCTCGTTTAGAGTACCATGTAGTCTCTCTACATCCGCGTTACCAGTTTTCAAATACGCTGTAGTTGTGTGGAAGTTTATTTCTTCCTGCTTCAAATATTCCCTAATTACAGCGGTATCCAATTCATTGTCGAATATAAATAGATCTGGTTTGCCCAAATATTGTATCCTTTGCTTAAGTGCCTTTAATATTGACACCCACGTCCTATCTTCCAAGTGAAATGCGGTTGCATATTTTGTAAGCTTATCTATGCTAATTAAATACATTGTATTACGCTGCGGATACCAAATATCAAGGTGGACGATATCATTATGTCTTTCTGGGGTAGGAGTAATGTTCAAACTGTGTTTTATTGGAGATCTATCATATTTTGCAAGTTTACATATTTCGCAACTGTTGATATATTTTTGGATTTCTTTCTGCAATTTTGGGTAGAAATAACTCGTCTTTAATTCTTCATAAACTTCGTTAATTCCTCTATGACTATTTTTAATATGCGTTTTATCTATCAATTTTAAGAGCATTTCTCTGTCAGTTATGTCTTCTATAAATGAGTTTGCTTTTAATATTTTTAAGCTTTTATTTCTTGCAAAATATTTAATATACAAGGATTGGAATTGTTTGTATAATTCCAAGTGCCGGCAAAAAACTACTACAAGTCCTTTTGTAGGTAATTTCTCTCTCATGAAATTCCGAAGACTATCTTTATTTGTTACCTTTAAGATGTGTCGTATCTTATTTTTGAATATTATGTTTGTTTTAAACGAATTGGCATTTGAAGTTTGAATAAATACTTGATATTTGAACATGTTAATAGGTCGTTCAGTAATTTTAATGTAATCAGCAGCATCCTTTCTCGTGGTACCTTCCTATGAACAGTCGATTAGCGGAATTTTTCTTACTTACAAAAAATTAAACAAACAAAAAATATTCGTAGTACATATTATTCGTAATAGGTACATACTGTCTTTAATAAATAAGCTTTATGCTTTGCTGATATTTTTACATAGTAAAAATAACAAAAACAAAAAAAAACCGCAAACAAAAAAATTAAACAAATTGATATTGAGGAATACTATATATATGTGTACCTCTAAATAAATAAACAATCATGAATAACAAAAACAAAAAAGACCGCAAACATAAAAAAACACAAACGAATATCCCTTGAGGAATTCTTTGTATGAGTGCCTCAAATACAAAAAAATTTGAAGTGAATTCTAACGGCAGAAATGCTTATTTTACTGTGAGTTCTGAAACTTTTAATGAAAAAAATATAAATAATAAATCTGATGAGTCTTTTTTTAACGTCAAGGCCAATTTTTCGTCAGCGATCAACTTCGCTTTGTCCAATGCCAAATAGTAATGATGCATTAACATTACAGTTGCCTAGCACTTCTTCATATAAGCCAGTAATATCATCCCCTTCAGGCTCGTGTTCATCACTTAACAAATTTGAAAATTTATTTGCTGGTGGTTCAGCGTTGTCTATATATTTCATTGTTGCTGTAACAAATCATCAGTAGACTTCAACCACACATTTTGAATAGTCACAAACCTCTTAACTTATGCACAGACTTTCAAGAACTATTTGAGAATTCACAAATAATAATATTTTTGAAAATCACAAAAGAAAAATAAGCGTAGTAGGCTTTGAAACTAATACAAAAAACCCAGCAAATAATTTATATTCGATTTCAATCTATTTTATTTTTCTACACCTTTATACAATTAGAAATCCATTGGATAACAATAAAAGTAATTATAAGGCAAAATGAAAAATAAAATCTAAATTTAACATTTAAGAATTTATTATTCGACATATTGTCAGAAGTTTATTTTAATTTGAAAATTTATTTGCTGGTGGTTCAGCGTTGTCTATATATTTCATTGTTGCTGTAACAAATCATCAGTAGACTTCAACCACACATTTTGAATAGTCACAAACCTCTTAACTTATGCACAGACTTTCAAGAACTATTTGAGAATTCACAAATAATAATATTTTTGAAAATCACAAAAGAAAAATAAGCGTAGTAGGCTTTGAAACTAATACAAAAAACCCAGCAAATAATTTATATTCGATTTCAATCTATTTTATTTTTCTACACCTTTATACAATTAGAAATCCATTGGATAACAATAAAAGTAATTATAAGGCAAAATGAAAAATAAAATCTAAATTTAACATTTAAGAATTTATTATTCGACATATTGTCAGAAGTTTATTTTAATTTGAAAATTTATTTGCTGGTGGTTCAGCGTTGTCTATATATTTCATTGTTGCTGTAACAAATCATCAGTAGACTTCAACCACACATTTTGAATAGTCACAAACCTCTTACTGATGATTTGTTACAGCAACAATGAAATATATAGACAACGCTGAACCACCAGCAAATAAATTTTCAAATTAAAATAAACTTCTGACAATATGTCGAATAATAAATTCTTAAATGTTAAATTTAGATTTTATTTTTCATTTTGCCTTATAATTACTTTTATTGTTATCCAATGGATTTCTAATTGTATAAAGGTGTAGAAAAATAAAATAGATTGAAATCGAATATAAATTATTTGCTGGGTTTTTTGTATTAGTTTCAAAGCCTACTACGCTTATTTTTCTTTTGTGATTTTCAAAAATATTATTATTTGTGAATTCTCAAATAGTTCTTGAAAGTCTGTGCATAAGTTAAGAGGTTTGTGACTATTCAAAATGTGTTGTTGAAGTCTACTGATGATTTGTTACAGCAACAATGAAATATATAGACAACGCTGAACCACCAGCAAATAAATTTTCAAATTAAAATAAACTTCTGACAATATGTCGAATAATAAATTCTTAAATGTTAAATTTAGATTTGATTTTTCATTTTGCCTTATAATTACTTTTATTGTTATCCAATGGATTTCTAATTGTATAAAGGTGTAGAAAAATAAAATAGATTGAAATCGAATATAAATTATTTGCTGGGTTTTTTGTATTAGTTTCAAAGCCTACTACGCTTATTTTTCTTTTGTGATTTTCAAAAATATTATTATTTGTGAATTCTCAAATAGTTCTTGAAAGTCTGTGCATAAGTTAAGAGGTTTGTGACTATTCAAAATGTGTGGTTGAAGTCTACTGATGATTTGTTACAGCAACAATGAAATATATAGACAACGCTGAACCACCAGCAAATAAATTTTCAAATTAAAATAAACTTCTGACAATATGTCGAATAATAAATTCTTAAATGTTAAATTTAGATTTTATTTTTCATTTTGCCTTATAATTACTTTTATTGTTATCCAATGGATTTCTAATTGTATAAAGGTGTAGAAAAATAAAATAGATTGAAATCGAATATAAATTATTTGCTGGGTTTTTTGTATTAGTTTCAAAGCCTACTACGCTTATTTTTCTTTTGTGATTTTCAAAAATATTATTATTTGTGAATTCTCAAATAGTTCTTGAAAGTCTGTGCATAAGTTAAGAGGTTTGTGACTATTCAAAATGTGTGGTTGAAGTCTACTGATGATTTGTTACAGCAACAATGAAATATATAGACAACGCTGAACCACCAGCAAATAAATTTTCAAATTAAAATAAACTTCTGACAATATGTCGAATAATAAATTCTTAAATGTTAAATTTAGATTTTATTTTTCATTTTGCCTTATAATTACTTTTATTGTTATCCAATGGATTTCTAATTGTATAAAGGTGTAGAAAAATAAAATAGATTGAAATCGAATATAAATTATTTGCTGGGTTTTTTGTATTAGTTTCAAAGCCTACTACGCTTATTTTTCTTTTGTGATTTTCAAAAATATTATTATTTGTGAATTCTCAAATAGTTCTTGAAAGTCTGTGCATAAGTTAAGAGGTTTGTGACTATTCAAAATGTGTGGTTGAAGTCTACTGATGATTTGTTACAGCAACAATGAAATATATAGACAACGCTGAACCACCAGCAAATAAATTTTCAAATTAAAATAAACTTCTGACAATATGTCGAATAATAAATTCTTAAATATCACTTAACAAAGTTATCACTACAGATAACAGCGGCTAGAAACTCAAGGTACAGATCGGAATGGACAGATATATATCCGTGGTAAAGCGTGGGCGAAGCCCGAATTCTTCAAAAATTTCATCTGCTCCAAAAATGTCTAGGGATAACAGCGCAGCCTCAACTAATCGCCAAAACCGCTTCGAAATTTTGCAAGATGACAACGACAAACCCGAGGTATCCTCGAATAAAATATCCAAGCCGCCACCAATCTATTTGAGGCAAAAAAATGCAAATGCCCTTATTAAAAAATTAATTTCGGTCATTGGTGAGAATAAATTTCACATTGTTCCAATAAAACGTGGAAACATAGATGAACCTAAAATCCAAATTTATGACGAAAAAGATTTCCGTAAAATGGTTGCTGAATTTGAAAAAAATAAAACAAGCTTCTACACATACCAGCTTAAGAGCGCTAAAGGCATGCAGATCGTATTGAAGGGCATAGATTCTTATGTTGTTCCCGAAGAAATAAAAGATGCACTCGTCCTCCAAGGGTTTAAGGTAAAAAATGTGTCCAATATAATAAACAGAGAGAAGATTCCCCAACCCCTATTTCGTGTTGAGCTTGAGCCTAATGATATAAAATTGAAAAAAATGAGCCGCATCCAATTTATAATTTCAAATACCTCTTGTACCGAAAAATCACAGTTGAAGAGCCACATAAGCGTTCAGGTCCTGTACAGTGCCATAATTACCAAGAATATGGCCATACAAAAACATACTGCAATTTACCCTCTGTTTGTGTTGTGTGCGGCGAATTACACGGCACTGCTAGCTGCAATAAGCCAAAGGATCAAAGTGATAAAAATACAGTAATTGTGGAGATAATCACACCGCTAACTACAGAGGTTGTCCTGTGTACTCTTTCGTAAAAAAGACTATGGTGCAAAAACCTAAATTAGCTCCAGCTCAATCAGCAAACGCTTACTCTGCCACTTTTGCGCAAATGAGCCAACCAGTTACTTCCCGTGTATCGTATGCAGATGCTGCTAAGACAAATTCAATTCCCACACAAAATGTTTCCCCGCCAAATAATTCAAAAAATACTGACGCAAGCTTTAATTTTAATCGCCTTGAAGCTACTATTGAAAATCTGGTGCAAACTATAAACAATTTTACAACAAATGATGCAAGAATTGCTGCGAATGCAGAATACTCTGCTTCAAGCATTAATTAATAAGCCATGAACACGTTAACAATATGTTTCTGAAACGAAAACGGCATTCGCCTTCATAAAAATGAACTTGAGCACTTCCTCATGGAAAAAAATATTGATATAATGTTAGTATCTGAGACTCATTTGACTTCGAGAAGTATTTTCAAAATTTATGGCTACACTATATATGATACAAAGGACCCTAGAGGAAGGGCTTGCGGTGGATCAGCAATTCTAATAAAGTCAAGACTCAAGCACTATGTTCTTGATAACATTTGTGAAGAACACCTACAAGCAACAAATATTGGCATTGAAAGTTTTTGTACAAATTTTGTTATATCATCAATTTACTCCCCTCCCAGATTTTCAATCACTGAGAATCAATATGACGATTTCTACAAATCTCTTGGACCTTATTTTGTAGCAGCGGGCGACTACAATGCTATATATATATGATGTTATAGATTTTGGCGTCACAAAAAATATCTCTAGGGATTTAATTCAAGTTCAAGCTTCTCTTGATCTTTCGTCCGATCACTCTCCGACGATCATTACAATTTGTAGTCCCTTAAGAAGTAACTTACCTGACCCATATGTGAAGATGATCAATCGTGTTAATTGGCTCAGTAGTCATTGTACGGAAAACATTACGCTTAGAACATCCGATGATATTGAATCTAACATTGCCAATCTCAGCGAGAATATTAAACAGGCTGCTGAAAATGCCATTATCTCCCATCCGCAGACTGGGTTTAATAAAATTTATTCTACAGACATTGAACATCTCGTACGTGAAAAAGGAAGAGCTAGAAGGGAATGGCAACAGCACAGATCACCACAAAATAAAATCAGATTTAAAGAGTGCACTAAACTACACCAAGAGTTGCTTGCGTCTGAAAAAACTGCATCTCTTAAAAATTATCTGGAAGGCCTTGATGTCACACCAGCGTCTAATTACTCTTTGTGGCGCGCTGATAGAAAGCTTAAAACACCCATTGAGTATAAGCCACCTCTACGCACATCTACCGGAAGTTGGGCAAGAAGCGATACTGAAAAAGGTAAAATATTTGCTGAGCACTTAAAATCCGTTTTTACGCCAAACATATGTACTGGTGTTGCTGATTTGCCGAATGTAGTCGCTCTACCCCCTCAACACATAAAGTTTAAGACGCGTGATTTACAAAAATTAATTGCCGAACTCAACCCGAAGAAAGCTCCGGGTATTGATGGAATTAGTAACCAGATGCTTATGAACTTGCCTCGTATTGCAATGAGAATCCTATTGTTCATATTTAATGCCATTTTACGACTGGAGTATTATCCACACAGCTGGAAGCTTGCCAAGGTTAAAATAATTCCAAAGCCGGGCAAAGATCTAACCAAGGCTGAGTCATATAGGCTAATAAGTCTACTATCAACTATGTCAAAGCTTTTCGAAAAACTGCTCAAAACAAAATTGTCCCAAATTCTAATTAGTAGTGGGTGCATACCAGACCATCAATTTGGTTTTAGAAGTCAGCATAGCACCATTGAACAAACTCACAGACTGGTTCAATTTATAAGAAGAACTTTTGAGGAAAAAAAGTATTGTTCTGCGCTCTTTATTGACGCTTCCCAGGCATTTGATAAAGTGTGGCATGAAGGCCTAATTTTAAAATTGAAGACTTACTTACCAATAAACATTTTAAATATTTTGGAAAGTTACATTATTTCCCGTAAGTTCACTGTTGTGGAAGGAGACTTTACGAGTAGGCCTGAAACTATTTCATCCGGTGTGCCACAGGGGAGCATACTGGGACTAGTTTTATATTTGATTTATACTTGTGATATGCCTGTGAGCAGTAGTATCCATACTTCCACATTTGCCGACGATACAGCCTGCCTTAGTATGCACGAAAACCCTGATGAGGCATCCCGCAAACTCCAGGAACACATTAGCCAGATGGAGCTTTGGTTAAACTTATGGAGAATTAAAGTCAATGAACAAAAGTGTGTCCATATAACGTTCACCCTAAGAAGAGATACTTGCTCCCCCATTCGGATTAACAATCAAGTTGTTCCTCAACATTCACATGTGAAATATCTTGGTATACACCTTGATCGACGACTTACATGGAAACATCACATTGACTCTAAGTTAACTCAAATGAAACTTCAAATAAACTCAGGTACATTGGCTGATTGGTAGAAATTCAACACTTAGCCTAGACTGCAAACTTTTAATATACAAGTCGCTTTTAAAGCCAATATGGTGTTACGGAATTCAACTATGGGGCACTGCTTCAGCTTCAAATGTAGAGAAAATTCAACGAAGGCAAAATAAAATTTTACGCATGATAACATCGGCTCCATGGTACATCAAAAATTCAAATATACATCGCGATTTGAATATGCCACTAGTGACTGAAGAAATTGCAAAATATGCAGGCAAATACCTAACAAAACTCGAGTCACATCCTAATCCGCTTGCTCGTAATATTTTGAACTTTACTGGACACATCCGCTCAAAAAAGAGAGATACACGGGCTCTAATATTCAACACTCTAGATGATGAAGCTGCTTGAAAACACTTTTTTCTTTTTGTTGCTTATCACTGGTTATGTATTATTAATAACTATCACTAAGCTTATGTCCGACATTGGTCGGGCCTAATAATTTTTTTATAGATTTAAGATTTGAATACTTATTGTTAGTTCATAATTAAAGATACAATAAATAAAAAAACATGCATTAAAAAAAATCAGTAGCATCGCTTTCCGCGCTATGCACTGTGTTAACGTCTTCATCATATAACTCGTGTAGATTAATTTCTATTTTGCTATCCGATGCTTCATAACATAACCTACTCAGACAATCGGCAATAACATTTTCTTTTCCTTTAATATAGTTTATGTCGAAGTCAAACTCGTTCAGCTTAATTTTCCATCATTGTAATTTATCATTCGGTTCCTTTATGTTGTTCAGCCAAACTAAGGGTCGGTGGTCTGTTCTGATAATGAATTTACGACCAAAAAGATATGGACGGAAATATTTCGTCGCCCAAACGATGGCTAGCAGCTCCTTTTCTATTGTGCTGTAATTCTTCTCATGTCCGTTTAGGGTACGGCTGGCAAAAGAAACTGCTTTATTTCCTTGCATGAGTGCTGCTCCTAACGCAAAATTGCTCGCGTCACTAACAAGCGTAAATATTTTGTTAAAATCAGGATGGATAAGTATAGGATCATTCTTAAGTAATGTTTTTAGTTTTTCAAAGGCTGCCTTAGGATCTTTATCGTCAGTATTAATCTTTTTTCTTTAATGAAACGCCTGTAGTAACTAGTTATGCCCAAAAATGATTTAATTTCTTTTTGTGTTCTAGGTAAAGCTATTTTATCAATTGTCTCAAGTTTTCCAGGGTTGGGTTTGATGCCTTCCGGAGTTACAATATGGCCTAAAAACTCAGTTTCTTTTGCGAGGAATGTGCACTTGTCAACTTGTAGTTTCAGATTTGCCTGGCCTAAGCGTTTCAATACTTTTTCTATTGCTTCTAAATGTTCTTCTATACTTGTAGAAAAAATCAGAACGTCGTCTAAATATACTAAGCAGATTGAACCAATGTATGCCTTCAATACATTGTTAATCAGTCGTTGAAATGTAGCTGGCGCATTACGAAGGCCAAAAGGCATCCGTAAAAATTCATAATGGCCTGTAGCTGTGGAAAATGCTATTTTTGGAATATCTTCGGGATGAACCTCTATCTGATAGAATCCCTTAGCCAAGTCAAGGGTAGAAAAATATTGACATTTGCCTAGTTTATCGAAAATATCATCAATGTTTGGCATAGGGAATCTATCTTCAACGGTAACATCATTTAATTTTCGATAATCAATTACTATGCGCCAATTTTGTTTGCCGGATGAATCAAGTTTCTTTGGGACGATCCATATTGGACTATTGTAAGGGCTATTCGAATGTCTAGTTATATTTTGTTTCAACATATCTTCAATCTGGCTATTAACCTCCGCTTTATGCACTTCAGGGTATCTGTATAATTTTGAATATATTGGCATATCATGTTTCGTTACAATCTTGAGCTTTATCTCATTAGTAAAGGTTAGGTTATCATCCTTGTCATAAAATACATTTTTATGTTTCTTAATAATTTTGAATAATTTCTCCTTTTCATATTCTTCCAGGTGACTTGTCCGAATGTGGGGTATAATGTTTGATTTTTTGACTTCATAATTAAAGAAATAACCTTCTGTATAGGCCAATTCGTTATAAGTTTCTTCGTCTTTAGATAAGTATATGGTCACAATGGCATTACTAGTAATTAATTGTCTATTAGGTAAATCGATAATACAGTCTAAACCTCTCAAAATGTTATTTCCAATAAGTCCATCAAAGTTCTCGTTGAACGGATATTCTAAGAACCCTCAATAATAATTATTCAAATTAAATTCTTTAAATATTGGAAATTCGCAAAGCTTTGTTATTGATATTTTTGTATTTAATGCTCATGCTATTACGTTCACATTTCGTTTCCATTTGGGATGACAAATATTAGGGTTGATTATACTAGATTCAGCCCCAGTATCTATTATAAATTTTAATTTTCTCATAGGATTACTGATTACTATATAGGGAAGTTCTGCCCGTCTACTGTGGGAAAATTTACAGTGGAATTTCCTATTTCCATTGGTTCATTTTGTTGATTGAAATTATCGAAATTTTGTGCATTATGATTCCTCCAAATTGGCTGATTAGATTGATAAAGATTAGTACCACGATTAAATTGAGGAGTACTGCTATTAGTGGTTCGGGAGTAATTTGATCGCCTCTTTTGCTCTGTAAAATTTGAACTACCGGGATTATTATTATTGGATCTATTAATGTTTGGGTTGGGTAATCGATGGGTTTGATAGAACGAATTTTGTTGGGTCTCAAAATGTTTGGTTGGTTTATTGCTGTTGCTATTGGAACTATGTGGTTTACCTTGAATGGGGTTATTGTAATTATTGTAATTATCACTATTGTTAGTTCTTATATTTCTATTCATGTATTCCGTTTTAGCTGTCCCATATTGCGTGTAATGTTGATGTCTTGCATCCAATATTATTTTAAAAGTATCTTCTAAATTCCTAGGATCTCTTGCAAATATCATAGTGCGAGTTGGTTCGGGTAGATGGTCTCTAAAAGTCTTAAGTGAAATTCTATTTACCTCTTCGGTAGTATAAGTATCATCACCATGGGTTAAATTCCTGTTGTGAATTCTATTATCAAGTTTGTTTATTTTAAAATAATAATTTTCTATTGTTCCTTGTAATCTGCATGTCTTTAAATCATCCATTAAGTCGTTACTGCTGTATTTTTCACCAAAGTTACTTCTCAGTATGTCTTTTAAAATAGCCCACGTTGTTACTTTTCGTCAGCGTTCAACTTCGCTTTGCCCGATGCCAACTAGTGATTTGTTAACAAATGAGTTGCCTGGTAATTCTTCATTTAAGTCAGCGATATCATCCGCTTCTGGTTCGTGTTCATCACTTAATCAAGTTATCACTTTAGATAACTGTAGTCAAAAATCTAAAATTCAAGTCGGAATGGACAGATATATTACAGTTGTAAAGCATGGGCGAAGCCCAAATTCTTCAAAAATTTCATCGCTTCCCAAGATATCCAGGGATAACGACGCTGCATCAATTAATCGTAGTAATCGTTTTTCAGTATTGCAGGCTAATGATGACCAACCCGCTGTATCTTCGACAAAAACTTCCAAACCACTACCAATATATTTGAGAGAAAAAAGTCTAACTCCCTTATTAAAAAATTACCCCCTTATGCAAAAAAATATTTTACTTTAGCTTTAAAGTTCATAGTAGTTAATAAGCACTTTAAGGCTAACATAGCTTTATTAAAAAATCATATGCAAAAGACAACTTTAAATATTTTGTGATTTAATAATAAATACTGGTAACACCACCGTGTTCAACAACCACTTCACAGCTTATGATGTACAAAATTGAATACAAGTTCATTCGGGTATTCAAATATTTTTTTTTATTTTATTAAATAAATTTGTATTATCTTGAAGTAAAGCAACCTAATTTAAAAAATATGAGCTTCTGACTTAATAGGAAAACAGATAAACACCATGAAGTAAAAGTAAAAAAAATGTGAAAAATTATCACAATTTTTTTTATTCGAATGAAACGAGTATTTGGATATCCAGCTTTTTTCGATTTGTTTTGATTGTATGTACATCACTAAAATATTTTTGTATAATTTCATTTATTTTAATATTTTTTATGGATTTTTCTATGTATTTCGAAGCAGTTGGATAATTTGGTGATGCTTCCCATTACATGACAGAAATAATAAATTTAAGATAAGAGCAGGCACTTCTAGCTTCATTTTCAGATGTAACATGAATCAGTATGTGCTATATTAGTAAAAATATTTGAGGTACAAAATACACATTTTGGAAATATCAACTTAAAGTAGCCTTAACAAACGTGGGTGCCTACTTTAGAATTTTGATACAATAATTGTTTACTTAATTTTACTTAACATTGCTTGGCAAAGCTTTATTAAGTTTTTTGCATAAGACCCTTAGTCTCGGCAATTGGTGAGAACGCATTTCACGTTATTCCAATAAAACGTGGTAACATTGACCTAACTAAAATTCAAATATACGAAGAAAAAGATTTCCGCAAAATAGTAAAAGAATTCGAAAAAAATAAAACAAGTTTTTATACGTACCAAGCTTAAGAGTGCTAAACGTATGCAAGTCGTATTGAAGGGCATTGATTCTTATGTTAATCCCGAAGAAGTAAGAGAAGAACTCAATATACAAGGATTTAGGGTAAAAAATATATTCAATAGGAAGAAAATCACGCAGCCTCTATTTCGTGTTGAACTGGAGCCGAATGACATAAAGTTAAAAAAAACGAGACACATCCAATTTATAACATAAAATACCTCTTATATGAAAAATCACAGTTGAAGAGCCACATAAGTGATAAGGCCCCGTACAGTGCAATAATTGCCAAGAATATGGCCACACAAAAACTTACTGCAAATTACATTACATTTTGTGTTATCTGATATGAATTTCACGGTACTGCTAGTTGTACTAAACCAAAAGATCAAGCAGAAAAAAATGCAGTAATTGTGGAGGTAACCACACCGCTAACTACAGAGGTTGTCCTGTGTACTCTTTCGTAAAGCATAAACCTAAATTAGTTCCACTTCAAACAGCAAACGCTTCCTCCGCCATTTATGCGCAAATGAGCCAACAAGTTACTTCCCGTGTATCGTATGCAGATGCTGCTAAGGCTAGTTCTATTCCCACACTAAATGTTTCACCGGCAAATAATTCAACAAATACAAATTCAAGCGTTAATTTCAATCGCCTAGAAGCTACTATTGATAATCTGGTGCAAACTAGAATATATTTTCCAACAAATATGACTAGAATGATGCAAGAAATGCTGCGAATGCAGAATACACTACTTCATGCATTAATTAACAAGCCATGAACATGTTAGAAATATGTTTCTGGAACGCAAACGGCATTCGCAAACATAAAAATGAACTTAAGCACTTCCTCACAGAAAAAAAATACTCATGTAATATATGTATGTAATTAATGAGCTCTAGGTCAGTTTTTAATAACGTTATAAATATTTACTGTTTATTGCAGGTTTATTTGAAAAATTTCCCATAGAAATACGTCAAATAAGAGCTTAATAAACCTGAAATATTTTTTATGAATAAGCTATTATTTTATAATGTCGATATTTCCATATCCTATGGATATCTTCTTCAGGACGATAGTTTTAAATAAATTTAACAGTTAAACAAGAATATACATATAAATAACAGCAACACAAAATAAATTTTTTTTTGTTTTTTTTTCAATTTATATTTCCTATTGATTTTCAAAATAACAAAAAGAAAAAATTAATTTGAAATATCAAAAAAAAAAATATTTATTAACTTTCATCACAAACAATTTTTAATTTAATTTATAAAAAACAAAAAAACCAAAAAACAAATTTAGTGTTGCTGTTATTTATATGTATATTGTTGTTTAACTGTTAAATTTATTTAAAAATATCGTCCTGAAGAAGATATCCGTAGGATATCGAAATATCGACATTATAAAATAATAAATATTTATAACGTTATTAAAAACTGACCTATTACATACATATATTTATCAAAAAAGGTCGAAAAATTAGAAAATTTAATCAAAAAAATATCAAGAGTACGTAAAGATATAAAAAAATAAAGAAATCAAATAAAAAATTGTTTTTAAAGACACAATTACAAAATAACAGAAAGCAAAAACGGAACGGCATGTGAGAAATGATTGTTGTGTACAATTATTGATTTACCTTTGGTAAATACATATGTAAGTATCACTATTTATTTCCCTTGTTTTTCCATATGTATTTACCAAAGGTAAATCAATAACTGTACAAAACAATCATTTCTCACATTCCGTTTCATTAGAATTTACGTTAAATAGCTGATGTTAATAACAATCTCTACCCAAATAGATAGACTGGGGTGCTGATGAAGTGCGTTGCTACACAGAAAAATATCAGTATTTCCCCCAGCTTAAAAGTCTAATTTAATTTTTCTTCTCTTCTTTAGAAACTCACATTAATTAATAAAATATTTCATTCAATAAAAAGAATTGAAATTACTGAACTTAAGTCTGACTAAAAATTATTTCTGATTAAAAATTCACAATAGTTCAATTAAAAAAATCCAAAAATGTCTCAATTCATCATGGGCACGTGACAAAAATATGTTCACTTGGCAATCACTGTTCACTTGGCAATCACTATTGTTCGAAAACCAAATAAACGGGAGAATGCAACAACAAAGTAACATAACATCCACTACTATAATATTTATATGTATGTACCGACGGTACATCGAATAAATCAAAATGATTAATGTGATGATCGTAAGGGATAAGCAGGAATAGTTAAACATGCGTAGGTGGAGTAATATAACTTCGTGCGAACCTAAATAGAAAAATGTAAAAATGGAAAATCAGGGGAAATAAATAGTGATACTTACATATGTATTTACCAAAGGTTAATCAATAATTGTACACAACAATCATTTCTCACATTCCGTTTCAATAGAATTTACGTTAAATAGCTGATGTTAATAACAATCTCTATCCTAGTAGATAGACTAGGGTGCTGATGAAGTGCGTTGCTGCACAGAAAAATTTTGGTATTTCCCCCAGCTTAAAAGTCTAATTTAATTTTTCTTCTCTTCTTTACAAACTCACATTAATTAATAAACTATTTAATTCAATAAAAAGAATTGAAATTACTGAACTTAAGCCTGACTAAAAATTATTTCTGATTAAAAGCTCACTATAGTTCAATTAAAAAAATTTAAAAATTCGTTGTCGTAATTCAGGTATCGTTCCAAAATTTGTTAAAAACTCTACTAATAACATTTTTTAATATTTTTCATATAAATGCTCAAACAACTCTACAAAGAAACATCACAAGATATTTGGATAATGTTCAAAGCGAAATTCTCTACATTACAATCAAAGAACGGCATCAGTCACTTAAGGACACACAAAAGGAACTTTTATATATAAAACATTTATTAAGAAGATATTTGAATGGTGAGGAAATGAAAAAATTTTTTGAACAGATGAAAGCAGATATTTTAACGAACAAAGTTAAACAGGTAGATAGAAAAAAATTTGACAATCTTAGTTTTTTACAGAGAAAGGAATCAGGAATTAAGATTAATAAAAAGTGGTTTGTAAATAAGACAGATAATGATATTCCAACAGATGTCCAATGGACTCTTTCTTTAGGGCAAAAATTTGCACCACCAATTAAAAAAGAAGAATTTCCTTATTAAAGATAATATCTGAGGGAGAAGATTTTGTTCAGACAATAGGAGAAAGAGAAAGACAAGAAATCGCTAGAATAAGACTAACAACTATTATGGATGACCATATGTCTAGGATGAGATTAGATAATAGAGATAAATTTAAACTTAATAAAGAAAGAGATACCGAAAAATTTTTGAAGGCTAACAAAGACGTGCTTATTCTCAATACAGATAAAGGTAATGCAACCGTTGCAATGAAAAATACTGATTATGCCACAAGAACGGAAGACATTGTAGGTGATAGTTCAACATATATTGTGTTACAAAAAGATCCAACAAATAAATTGAAAAAAGCAAATAATGAAATTGTAGATAAACTTTTCAGATTAGGAATAATTTCATCTCTAGAAAATATTAATTTGAAGACAAATATAGTAATTGCACCAAGATTATATGGAGTGCCAAAAATTCATAAGAACAATTTCCCATTAAGACCAATTTGTTCATTTATAAACTCACCTTCTTATGAACTTATTAAATATATTACAGAATTTTTAAAAAATATAACTAAAAATTCTGTTTATAATGTTAAAAACTCTAAGTTTCAGAGAAAAGATTCAACATATTAAGATACATAATAATGAGATATTAGTTTCATTTGATATTGTTTCATTATTTCCTAGTATACCAGTTGAATTAGCAATTAGTATTATAGACAAAAAATTTAGTAGTATTGCAGAACATACTAGAATAGATAAAGATTTGTTTTTACATATGTTAAAGTTTTGTATAATAGAAAGCAGATATTTCCAATATAACAATAAGACATATATACAAAAGAAGGGTCTTCCAATGGGATCACCAGCATCTCCAATTATAGCTGACATAGTTATGAAAGAATTATTAGATAGATGTTTAGAAAGTTTGCAGATAAAACCGAGAATTATAGTAAAATATGTAGATGATATATTTTGTATAGTTTCTCATTCTGAATCAGATATTATGCTATCATCATTTAATTCATTTCATTCAGATATTAGATTTACAGTTGAGAAAGAAAGAGACATTAGACTTCCATATTTAGATACATTTGTTATTAGAGATGTTAATAGTTTGTTAATAGATTAGTATCAGAAACCAACAGCATCAAGTAGAATAATTAATTATTATTCAAAACACCCAAAGAGAATGATAATTAATACAGCAAGAAATCTTATAGATAGAATACTGACTATTAGTGTTAAAATATTCCATGACAAGAATAAGGAAATTATAAAGGACATTTTAGTAAGTAATGATTTTCCAAATAGAATAATATATAATGTAATGCGACATTACAGAAGACATAATAGAAATAATACGGAAAATGACGTTGAGCAAAACACATACAAATCTTTAAAATATATTCCTAAATTATCAGAAAGACTAGAAAATTCAGATATATATGATAAAAGCAGAAATAAAATAGCGCACAAAACATATAAAACCTCAAATAGATTACTCAGTAATAAAAAAGATAAGATAGATAAACTAGAAATTGCAAAATAGCAGGCAAATATTTAACAAAACTCGAATCACATCCTAATCCGCTTGCTCGTAATATTTTGAACTTTACTGGACACATCCGCTTAAAAAAGAGGGACACACGGGCTCATATACCTAACACTCCAGATGGGACTACTTGAAAATACTTTCCCCCCCCCCTTTTTTTTGAGTATCACTACTAATGTAGTATTTATAACTACCACTAAGTTTATGTCCGACACTGGTTGGGCCTAATAATTTTTTTTATAGATTTAAGATTTGAATACTTATTGTTAGTTCATATATGAAGATACAATAAATAAATACATGCATTAAAAAAAAGATAAACTAGATACGTCAAATGTTGTATACAAAATATCATGCAAAGGAAATGATAATGGAATTTGTAGTAAAGTTTATATAGGTACAACAAAGAACAAACTTAAGACAAGACTAACTGGACATAAATCAAATCTTCACAAAAATCAGGATTATCTTTACATTGCCCCAACACAAATCACTAGCCTGATTTTGAAAATGTATCAATTTTAAATTCAGAAAATAAATATAAACGTCGTTTTATGTTAGAAATGTTGCAAATAATTAAAGTACCGTTAGATAAAAGAATAAATTTCAAGGCAGATACTGATAGTGTAGCACAGAATTATCGACATTTAATATATAAGAACAAAATAGGAAATAGGTATTAGGGGTTTCAAATAATAATTTCAAATTTGGAAATTCATTTCCTCATTTTTCAATTTAAATTTCCTATTGATTTTCAAAATAACAAAAAGAAAAAATTAATTTGAAATATCAAAAAACAAAATATTTATTAACTTTCATCACAAACAATTTTTAATTTATGATGTGGCCTTTACAGAATTACTCTATTCAGGCTTCCAAGGTCATTCAAATTGATTTAAATGCAAATAAAAGACAATTTTATTTAATTTTGTTCATATCCGACGTTTCGTTGGGCTTTTCCAACATCTTCAGGGATACTATTTTTATTGAAATCTGGTAACATTGATAAATAAAAGAAAGATTTTAATGCAACAACAACAATAATAATAAAACAATTACCCCCTTATGCAAAACGTTTGTTAAAGTTAAAGCATGTGTTAAAACCGGTTTTGCCATACAAAATTCGTTTTTTAAACCAACTTTAAGTTTAACAAAAGTTTTTGCATAGGGGGGTTAATGTTTTGCTTTAATGTGTTAAAACCGGTTTTGCCATACAAAATTCGTTTTTTAAACCAACTTTAAGTTTAACAAAAGTTAATAAAATTTGCATTTAAATTTTAATAATGTTATTTTACACGACATGACAACATACAACATAAGACACATAAGTAGTGTGTTTATGGGGTTCGGGGGCCAAAATGTGCCATAAGGATCAATGTAAAAGTGCACATCATGCAAGAAGTTGCCAAAGTGGTATTTTTCTTCTTGCTATTTTATGTATGTATCAAAGTGCAATGTAAAAATGTACATCATGCTAGGTATTGCCGTTGTGTTATTTTCCTTCATCACTATTATTTTTAAGGGAAGATAATTTGAAATGAAAATTTGGTTAGGGGAATTTTTTAAATATTTCGTATCGTTATTTTATCTTTTTCTATTTTATGCACTTACAAGTAATACATTTCTATTGGTTATTGTGTTTGTGTGCGTTAGGAAATTGTATTATATTACGATGAAAATTTTGTTGAGGGGAATTTTTTAAATATTTCGTATCTTTATTTTATCTTTTTCTATTTTATGCGCTTCTCAGTAGTACATTTCTATTGCTTATTGCGATGAAAATTTTGTTGAGGGGAATTTTTTAAATATTTTGCATCTTTATAATTTTCTGTGTTTTTATATCACATATCTTGTTGTTGTCTCTTTTTATTAATAATGTGTGTGTTTGTGTGCATTGCTTAGTTCTATTGTTATTAATGGAAATGTATATGTGTATAAATCTTTTCTTAGTGCACTTTTTTGGTTTGAATTTTTTTTTTTTAAAATGAAATTTTTATGATCGTTTGTCTCCTCTGTCTATCTGACTATTTTTATTACACATATTTTATAGCTTTCCCCAGGAAAAAGGATCAGTAATTAAAAAAAGGATGAAAGAAAAGGAACGTCATACATTTGCAGCACGAAAATGTATGCCGTATATGGGAAAATCTCAACACATTTTAAACATATGTCTATTATTTAGAACACTTGATATGTAAATCTTTTCTTAGTGCACATTTTTGGTTTGAATTATTATTATTAATTTTTTTTTGTTTAAACTGAAATTTTTATGATCGTTTGTCTCCTCTGTCTATCTGACTATTTTTATTACACATATTTTATAGCTTTCCCCAGGAAAAAGGACCGATCCTTTAATTAAAAAAAGGATGAAAGAAAACGAACGTGCATTTGCAGCACGTAAATGTATGAAATTTTTGTTTAATTATTTTGATGTGTTAATTCTTTTTACTTTTTATATGTTTACTTTTGTAAGTGCAGAAAGACATACAAAAGGAGATAAATTCTCAGATTTGTGTATGCATCTATGGTTGGGAAAAATCGTTCAATTAGGGTTGTGAAACGCAGTGCCTGTTGTGTAGAAATTGAGTTGTTGTTTTCTTCTTAGTGTCTTGAGTCTTGTATTGTATTGTATTGAATTGTTTAGTGCATATAGAAAAGGTGCACATGCGAGATGTAATAGTTTATGACGGTTACAATTGTTATTATTTTTTCGTTTAAAATTAAATTTTTATGATCGTCTGACTGCTTTATCTTCTACCTTTTCTATTGGTTATTTAAAGAGGGAAAAATATGCATTCAACAAAAAAGGGTACAAAAAAATCTTAGTTAGTTTTATTCTCTGCCTTAGAATATTTCACCATGTTATGTGTGTGTGAGTTGTGTTAGCATTAGATAATTTACCTACCTGAAATTGTGTGTGTTGTGTTTGTGTGCATTGGTCAGTTCTACTGTTATGGAAAAAAATAAATATACTTACATATGTTTTTGATCAAATAGATAAAAACCAGAGCTCGCAATAATTGGTCTCTGTCGTGCTTGTAGTCAGAAAAAGAACACACGTTCACTGACACTATGCGACACTGTCGCGCAAAAACCCTCAAACTTCGTTCTTCTTTGGCTTGCTCTTCGCTCAACCAACGACCGCTTTTGTTTGATAGGTCGGCTCACGTGTTCACTCAAGACCCTTTATTTCGTAAAATCTCTGCAAACGGTCTTTTGTGCATGTATGTATGTGTTGCGAGTGTGAATAGGTAAACATTTACATGTATACTATGTACGTCATGGAGATTTGTTGTTTTTATTATTTTATGTTATAAACATTATTGAACAAAATACATGAGGATTAATTTTGTTTTTGTTGTACACATATTTGTCTTTTATTTTACATTTACACTTCGATTTGATTTACAGATATTTTTATTGTTATTTATTGTTATCTTCTCCGTTCCTCTTTAATGCTTTGCCTGTGACGAAATATCTAAGGCAACAATATAAAGCAAACGCAAGAACAAAAATAAAGACCTTTTCTGCTAACACTTTGCTTGTTTTGCTCACTTACTGACCCTCAGTAGCTGAGCAAATAATTATTTTGTTCGTATCATGCGGTCAGTAAGACACCGATTCGTGTGTTATGCTCGATCCGTAACCCGGAAGTGAGAACACGATTGAAACGAAAAAGAGGGTTGCTGTTCAGACACTGAGTGATTCCGTCATTTTTTTTAGGTCTTTTGAGTGAGAAGACCGCACAGAGAAATTAGGTTGAGCGTATTTTGCGACCTCTGATAAAAACAAATTATATAGTGTTTTCACACTGAAGATTAAAACCTGGTTTTAACGTTAAAACCATAAACAGCTGATTTTGCATTCACACTGCAAGTTTGCTAAATTCACGTTTTAACTCATAGGCTGTCTAATAACTTTGCTGAAAAGAAAATAAATCTCCTGCAGAAATGCGTGTATTTGTTGTTGCATTTTTTCTGCTTTTTAATAACACTTGTTGGACATACTGTTGAACTGTTTTTGTTTGTATCAAACAATGAGATATTTCACAATGCGCTCTAAAATGGAAATTATTTTATACTTTGTAAATAAAATTTTTTTAAATTATGTAAATTCTTATACAGAATGAAGAAGTGCTTGTAAATAATGTTAATTATATAAAAATGTACAAATATATTATAAGATAAACCTTTTTTATAGGCAGATGAATGTCAGTCATATTGTCTATTTTCACTTTCCAGAGTTCAATGAAAATATTTTCGTTGTTTTCCTTGCAAAAAACTGTTTTCTTTCATAATTTTTTGGTTATTGTTGCTGCTGCATCCATTTTTAACTTGAAAATCTTTCAAGCGTCATCTATTGTTATTCACTGGTTAAACATTATTAGCTGCTGCCGGTCATTTTAACTTGGCAGCACTGAATATATCACAGCGAAAACAAGGTTCCATTTAATAAAACCAACTTAGAACCAATTCAAAAATGGTTTTAAGTTGGTTTTAACAACAACAATTTGTATGGTAAAACCAGATTTTAACAGTTGCTTTTAACGTAAAAAACAACTTTTATTAAAACCATGTCAGCGTTCTTGTCGAAAAAAAGAACGGTGAAAGTAGATTAAGCGTTGATTATAGGATGTTGAATAGTGTAACCATTAAAACGCGATATCCTATGCATTGGAAGAATAATTTGCACAATTGGCTGGTAATAGAATATTTACCACACTCGATTTAAAAATGGGTTACCACCAACTTGAAATTGACGAATCATCGAAACGTTACACTGCGTTTATAACAACAGATGGACATTACGAATATAATCGCATGCCATTCGGACTTGTTAATGCTCCTGCTGGTTTTCAAAAATTGATGAATCAAATTGCTGCCGAGATGGGTCGTGGTGAGATATTAGTGTATTTGGATGACATTATTATTCCAAGCAAAACGGTTGAAGATGGTTTACATTTGCTTCGAAAATTTTTGGGAATTTTGGACAAGTATGGACTGACGCTCAGACTTAAGAAATGTAATTTCTTGCAGAAGGAGCTGAACTATCTAGGTCACATAGAACCTACCAACTTAACAGAGACTCGTCGTTTTCTGGGGCTTACTGGTTTCTTCCGGAAATTTGTACCAGAGTACTCACTAATTACTAAACCGATTACTCAACTTTTGCATAAATCTATAAACAATAAATTTGTCTGGGGTGCGGAACGATGTAGTTGCAAGACAAAAGTTTAAATTATATTATGGCTGTCTTATCGGGGAAGATATAATCAACAGCGAAAAACAGCTAGAACATGATTACGAAATTTTCAACAACCGTTTATATCGAAAAGATAACATTGTACCAAATCCTAAGAGGTGGAGGATCACTAAACATTTCCATGATGATATGGGATATTATGCAACAGAAAAAACAATGCAACGTATACAGAAATTATTTTGGTTCCCAAAGAAGAGAAAATATGTGAAGGAGTATATTGCTTTTTGTACAACATGTTGTTATAAACGCACACACGCAGGAAAACCTGAAGGACGAATGCACTTTGATTCCCCGGAACCGATACCTTTCTATCACGTTCATATTGATCATCTAGGTCAAAAAAAGGCAATACCCATATCCTTGCGATATCTGATGCATTTTCAAAGTTCCTAGTTGTAAAAGCGGTAAGGAGTACAAAAACTAACCCCGTTTTAAATGCACTCTGTGAAATGTCAGGTTATTTTGGACATCCAAGCAAAATTGTATCCGACAGATGTACCGCCTTAATTTCCAGTGCATTTGAAAAATATTGCAAAGATAATAACATTCGTCATATAAAAACTGCTGTTCGTACACCTCGTGCCAACGGTCAAGTAGAAAGAGCAAATTCTACTATTTTAAATTATATCCGAACAACAGCTGATAACCCTCGAAACTGGGACGTAAAATTAAGTGAACTCCAATGGATCGTAAATTCTCAAATTAACTCCACCACAGGTTTAACACCAAACGAATTGGTTTATAATTTCAAAATTAAGGATGTAGTACAAAATCATCTTGTCACCGCTGTGCAGGATGACTTAGCTCACTCTGCAACCGAGCAACCGAAAAATCGTTTGATGAAAAATGTAAAGTGGCACTAAATAACATAAGTCAGCAAATGGAAATCTCGATTTGATGCGAAACACGCTTTGCCAACGCAGTATGCTGAGAACGATTTAGTCGTAGTCGAATTCGAACCTGGAGCCAGTGGTGATACACATAAATTGGTTCCCAAATATAGAGGGCCGTATATTGTCTCTCGGGTAATCGGTAATGATCGATATCTGATCGAAGATATACCAAGTTTACAGATCACTTCTCGAAGATACAGTTCGATTCACGCTTCAGAAAAGTTAAAGCCTTGGTGTAAAATGCATCCTGAACTAGATGACAGCGCGACGGACGAGAAAAAAATCAAAAATCGAGGACGATTTAGAGTCAGGAAAGGCCGAACTGTCACACATGGCAACTCTACCAAGATAAATGGATAATATAATAAATGTAAAAACACTAGAGATAGAAAAATATAAAATACTAACAAGGCATCTTTTGTTTTAAAACTCAGTCGAGACACAACGAATAAAATTAATTATTTATTTTTTAATAAAGAATATATAACTTTTTGTAATTGTATTTTTATTGTTATGACGATTCATGAATAGACGTACGCCATACTGGACACTTTTTTTATTTAAAATTTTATCGGAAATTTAATACTGTCTTTTAATTTAAGATCCAGCAATATACTAAAAAGTTGTAGGTGAAACATAAAAATAAAAAATAAATATCCATAAAAATCCGATAATTTTTCTAAAAGTTACAAGCCTCAGAATTTTTTTTTGTCAACTTAGGCCTACTGTAACCTCTGTCCAGCTTATTCCAGACGACTACCAAGACATTGGTTATAAGGCCTAAGTTGTCCTCTACGGATGTTTAAAGTTTCATATAAATCCAATCAGTGACTTAGAAGTTCTAGATTTATTACCATTTATTTTGCAAAAGTCCCCACTGTGCATTGGTTCATTGGCAGAAATTCAACACTCAGCCTTGACTGCAAACTTTTGATATACAAGTCGCTTTGAAAGCCAATATGGTGCTACGAAATTCAATTATGTGGCAATGCTTCAGCTTCAAATGTTGAGAAAATCCAACGAAGGCAAACAAAATTTTACGTTTGATAACATCGGCTCACATTACGTAGATGGTGCATCACCATCTACGTCATGAGATCTTTCCCAAACTTTAGTCTGTGTTGCTTATGTACATCTTACAATGGTGGCTTTTTTGATAATTTAGATGCTTCAAGTACTCCGTGGTTTGTATAACATTATGAATAGTTATTTTACTGACGCTAACTCCGACTGCAGCACTAATTCTACTTAAACTCACAGATGAATTCGAAACAATTTAGAGAATTTTGCGACTATATCGAGGTGAAAACTTCTTGTAAGTCTTTCCTTTGTACCATTTGGAATGCTCTGATGGATTCTTCATGTAATTGCTTATAACTTTTGGGATGCGACGAAGTTTTCCGCAAATAGCGCGGATAGAAAGCCCCTAGGGCTTTCTAACCGTGATACGTCTCAAGTTTTGCGATTTCCGTGGAACTAAGCGACGGCTTTTTCCTAATACTTTTTCTTTGTGCAAATAAAACGTTTTTCTATTGCACTTAACGGTATTTTTGCATAAAAATCAAAGATTAATTGAAAATTCATTACTGAGGCTAATCTATGTTAACACTGAAATATTAAAATTTCTCATGCTCTTAACGAGAACTATTATGAAATTCCACTTAATGTCACTGACCCAATTGGAATTTTTGTCAATAAAGCAACAGAGTATCCTCTTAAGAATGACAAAAAAATACTTGCTATTTTCTTAAGGAATCGCGAATATGTATACTGCTCTCTAAAATTTCAAGTGAGGCTATCCTATGTTAACGGAGTGTATGTATATAATAAAGCATTAAAAAAAATTTTGCGTTAAACGTATATTTGTTTCAGTTTAACTTTTTTAACCCTTTTGCAAAATTTTTACGCGTTTTGAGCATCGAAAGTTGGCATCGCTGTTTGATGAATATATATATACATGTATATATACATACATACGTTAATATTTTGCACGAGTTTTGTATGCTGTATTCTTTGCTGTTTTGCAGTAAATAAATAAATTAATCAAAAATAATGAGTAAAATGTGTTCTAATTTTTTTAACTTATGCATGCATCCATATTTTTGTTTGTTTTTTATTTACACATTTTAATTTATAATAATTAATTTTATGATCTATTTTATAATTTCATTTATTTATCTTTTTCATCTACTGAATAACATTCTTACAGATTATTTGAAAATTCAATTATAATATTTAAATAACCAAGGTTTGAAATTATTGAAGTTAACATTAAAATTTAAATAAGGGATTATACTATTTTTTTTTATTTATTGTTTCTTCAAATATGAACTAACAATATGTATTCAAATCTTAATTTAAAGTATAATTATTAGGCCCAACCAATGTTGGACATAAATTAAGTGATAGTTATTAATAATACATAAGTAAGGATAAGCACAAAAAAATATATTCAACCAGCTGCTTCTGGATTGTTTATTAGAGCCCTTGTATCTCTCTTTCTTAAGCAGATGTGTCCAGTAAAGTTCAATATATTACGAGCAAGCGGATTAGGATGTGACTCGAGTTTTGTTAGGAATACCTAACAAAATAGCCTGCTCATTTTGCAATTTCTTCAGTTACTAGCGTCATATTTAAATCACGATGTATATTTAAATTTTTGGTGTACCATGGAGGAATCTTAGCAAGCGTAAAATTTTATTTTGCCTTCGTTGGATTCTCTCGACAGTGGAAGCTGAAGCAGTGCCCCATAGCTGATTTCCGTAGCACCATATTGGCTTTAACAGCGACTTGTATATTAAAAGTTTGCAGTCTAGGCTGATTGTTGAATTTCTACCAATCAGCCAATGTACCTGACTTAATTTAAGTTTCATTTGTGATAGCTTAGAATCAATGTGGTGTTTCCATGTAAGTCGTCGATCAAGATGTATACCAAGATATTTCACATGTGAATGTTGAGGAACAACTTGATTGTTAATCCGAATGGGGGAACAAGTAGCTCTTCGTAAGGTAAATGTTACTTGAACACACTTTTGTTCATTTACCTTAATTCTCCATAAGTTTAACCATAGCTCCATCCTGGAGTTTGCGGGATGCGTCATCAGGGTTTTCGTGCATACTAAGGCAGGCCGTATCGTCGGCAAATGTGGAAGTATGGATACTACTTATCACAGGCATATCAGAAGTATAAATCAAATATAAAACTGGCCCCTGTGGCACACCGGATGAGATAGTTTCAGGCATATCTTTCCAAAAGACTTAAAATGTTTATTGGTAAGTTAGTCTTCAATTTTAATATTAGGCCTTCATGTCACACTAAAGTGTGATAAATCAAATGGCTGGGAAATGTCAATAAATAGCGCAGAACAATAATTTTTTTCTTCAAAAGTTCTTATAAATTGAACCAATCTATGAGTTTGTTCAATGGTGCTATGCTGACTTCTAAAATCAAATTGATGGTCTGGTATGCACCCACTACTAATTATATAGAATTGGGGACAATTTTGTTTTGAGCAATTTTTCGGAAAGCTTTGACATTGTTGATAGTAGACTTATTGGCCTATATGACACAGAGCCTTGGTTAGATCTTCGCCCGGCTTCGAAATCATTTTAACCTTGACAAACTTCCAGCTGTGTGGATAATACTCCAGTCGTTAAATGGAAATGGCTTTAAAAATTAATAACAGGATTCTCACTGCAATAAGAGGCAACTTCATCAGCATCTGGTTACTAATTCCATCAATACCCGGAGCTTTCTTCGGGTTGAGCTCGGCAATTAATTTTTGTAAACCACGCGTCTTAAACTTTATGTGTTGAGAGGGTAGAGCGACTACACTCGGCAAATCAGCACCACCACTACATATGTTTGGCGTAAAAACGGATTTTAAGTGCTCAGAAAATATGTTACGATATTCAGTATCGCTTCTTGCCCAACCTCCGGTATATGTTCGTAGAGGTGGCTTATACTAACAGGTGTTTTAAGCTTTCTAGCAGTGCGCCACAAAGAGTAATTAGATGCTGGTGTGACATCAAGACCTTCCAGATGATTTTTAAGAGATGCAGTTTTTTCAGATGCAAGCAACTCTTGGAGTCGTTTAGTGCACTCTTTAAATCTGATTTTATTTTGGGGTGATCTGTGCTGTTGCTATTCCCTTCTAGCTCTTCCTTTTTCATGTACGAGATGTTCAATGTCTGTAGAATAAATTTTATTAAACCCAGTCTGCGGATGGGAGATAATGGCATGTTCAGCAGCCTGTTTAATATTCTCGCTGAGATTGGCAATGTTAGATTCAATATCATCGGATGTTCTAAGCGTAATGTTTTCCGTACAATGACTACTTAGATATTTTTTGAACCCCAGCCAATTAACACGATTTATCATCTTCACATATGGGTCAGGTATGTTACAGCTTAATGGGCTACAAATTTTAATGATCGTCGGGGAGTGATCGGACGATAAATCAAGAGAAGCTTGAACTTGAATTAAAACCCTAGAAATATTTTTTGTGACGCCAAAATCTATAACATCCGGAATTTTTTGTATGTCAGTAGGCCAATAAGTGGGGTCCCCACTCGAAATGATATCCAAGCCCATTTTTGAAATTGTGTTGAACAATGCTCGACCTTTGGGTGTAATAAGACGCGAACCCCAGAACGTATGTTTTGCATTGTAGTCGCCACCTGCTACAAAATGAGGTCCAAGACATTTGTAGAAATTTTCGTATTGATCTTCAGTGATTGAAAATCTGGGAGGGGAATAAATTGATGATACCACGAAGTTTATACAAAAACTTTCAATGCCAATATTTGTTGCTCACAAATGTTGTCAAGAATATAATGCTTGAGTCCTGACTTTATTAGAATCGCTGATCCACCGCATGATCTTCCTCTCGGGTCCTTTGAATCATATAAGGTGTAGCCATAAATTTTCAAAAAGCTTCTCGAAGTCAAATGAGTCTCAGAGACTAGCATTACATCAGTATTAAATTTTCTAATTTTTCGACCTTTTTTGATAAATATATGTATGTAATTAATGAGCTCTAGGTCCATTTTTAATAACGTTATAACTATTTATTATTTTATAATGTCCATATTTCGATATCCTCCGGATATCTTCTTCAGGACGATATTTTTAAATAAATTTAACAGTTAAACAACAATATACATATAAATAACAGCAACACTAAATTTGTTTTTTGGTTTTTTTGTTTTTTATAAACTAAATTAAAAATTGTTTGTGATGAAAGTTAATAAATATTTTGTTTTTTTGATATTTCAAATTAATTTTTTCTTTTTGTTGTTTTAAAAATCAATAGGAAATATAAAAATAAAAATGGCTTTGGACGTCATTTGGAATGGGGAGCCCACTTACTGGCCTACTGACATACATAAAATCCCGGATGTTATAGATTTTGGCGTCATGAAAAATATTTCTAGGGAATTAATTCACGTTGAAGCTTCCCTAGATCTCTCGTCCAATCACTCTCCCGCGATCGTTACAATCTCTAGCCCACTAAGAAGTGCTTAACCTCACTCATATGTTAAGATGATTAGACGTGTTAATTCGCTGCGATTCAAAAAATATCTTAGTAGTCATTGCACGGAAAACATGGCGCTAAGAACACCCGAAGATATTGAAGTCAACATAGCCAACCTTAACAAAATGATTACACAGGCTGCTGAACATGCTACTACCTCCCATTCGCAGACTGGGTTTAATAGAATTTATTCCACGGATATTGAACGTCTCGTATGTGAAAAAAAGAAGAGCCAGAAGGGAATTGCAACAGCATAGATCACCTCAACATAAACTCAGATTTAAAGAGTGCACTAAACGACTCCAATAGTTGCTTGTATTTGAAAAAACTTCATCTCCTAAAAATTATTTTGAAGGTCTTGATGTCACACTAGCGTCTAATTACTCTTTATGGCACGCTACTAAAAAGCTTAAAACACCCATTGAATTTAAACCACCTCTGCGCACATCTACCGGAGGTTAGGCAAGAAACAATACTGAAAAAGGTAACATATTTGTTGGTGATTTAAAATCTGCACATGTATTGGTGCTGTTGATTTGCCGAGTGTAGTTGCTCTACCCTATCGACCCATAATGTTTAAGACGGGTGATGTTCAAAAACTAATTGGTGAGCTTAATCCGAAAAAAGCTCCTCGTATTGATGGAATCAGTAACAAGATGCTGATGAACTTGTCTCGTAATACAATAAGATCCTGGTATTTATTTTTAATGCCATTTCACAAATGCAGTATTTTCCACGTTAATGGAGACTTGCCAAGAAAAAAATGATTCCGAAGCCAGGCAAAGATCTTACTAAGGCTGAGTCATATAGGCCTATAAGCTTACTATCAACAATCTCAAAGCTTTTCGAAAAAGCTGCTCATGACAAAATTGTCCAGAATTTTAGCTAATAATTGGTGCATCCCGGACCGTCAATTTGGTTTTAGAAGTCAGCATAGCGCTATTGAGCAAGCGCATAGATTGGTTCAAGTTATAACGAGGACATTTTTATTGATGTTTCTGAGGGATTTGATAAAGTATGGCACGAAGGCCTATTTTTAAAATTGAAGACATATCTGCCAATGAACATACAAAAACTTTTGGCAAGTTATATTATTTTTAGGAAGTTCACTGTTCTGAAAGAAGACTTCAATAGTTTGCCCGAATCTATATATTCCGGTGTACCACAATGTAGTATTCTTGGGCCAGTCCTGTATTTAATATATACTTGTATATGCTTGTATGAGTATGCACGAAAGACCTTATGAGGCATCCCACATTCTCCAGAAACATTTTACTCAGCTGGAAACATGGTTGAACTTATAGTGAATTAAAGTAAATGAACAAAAGTGTGTTCATATAACGTTTACTTTAAGGAAAGTTACTTGTTCCCCCATTCGAATCAACAATCAAAATATCCCTCAACATTCACAAGTAAAATACCTTGGTATACACCTTGATCGATGGTTTACATGAAAACATCATATTGACTCTAAGTTCACTCAAATGAAACTTAAGTTAACTCAAATACATTGCACAGTGGGGACTTTTGCAAAATAAATGGTAATAAATCTGGAACTTCTAAACTACTGCTTGGATTTATATGAAACTTCGAAGATAAGTAGAGGAGGACTTAGGCTCTATAACCAATGCTTTGACAGCCGTCTGCCTTAAACTGGACAGGAGTTACAGTAGGCCTAAGTTGACAACATGGGAATCAAAAAAAATTCTGAGGCTTGTAATTTTTAGAAAAATTATCCGATTTTTATGGATATTTATTTTTTACTTTTATGTTTCACCTACAACTTGTTAGTATATTGCTTGATTTTAAATTAAAAGACAGCATTAAATTTCCGATAAAATTTTAAATAAAAATAAGTAAAAAACTTATTAATATCTGCAGTCGTGAAATGGGGAAAAGGCAAAGAATTCAAAATTTTAAAATTTTCCTGAAAAAGGTATGTTTTTTTAAGAAAAAGTATTTTCAATTTTGTGAAAAAATTTTTTCAACACATGCACTTTTAAACCACATAGCTCTAAAAACACTCTATTCAAAATATGCTAAGAGCCAATTATTATGTATTTTGGGCATGCACCCTACATTCAGCAGTGTCCGAAAATTGCCAATTTTAAAAATATTTTTTGTGCTTATGCGATTATAAAAAGTTGTGACGGTCGATTTTGAAAGTTTAAACTATAGTATTTATTTTTATGATAGTTTGAAACATGTTTAACTTAAATTTTTGACAGCCTTTTCATAAATGCGAACATACGCGCAAATTTTCTGAAAAAAGTCATAATTTTGGAAAAATGTTGTTTTGTACCATAAAAAATATATATTAAAATAATTTTATTTTCTTATGTTGGCCTTTTTGACTTGTATATGGCATTATTTTACAGCGGCATCGGGAGGTGCTACCTGATTATGCTACTACTTAACAAAATTAGCAAAGGTGCTTATAAAGCAGTAACCCGCAAGCCATAGCACAATTGTGCGGATGAAAAACACATACATGCTTATGCTCTTTCATTTAGTCGTCACTGAGCAAGCGACAAATTAAGTTGTGTTCGCATGTATTAATTTTTTCCTGCTTTTTGTTTAGCTTTTTGAACACACGGAACGAAATTAATATTAAAATTTAATACATTTCTACAGTAAAAAAAAATTAAGTAATTATGGAAGCTGAGAAAAATTTCGTGATGAAAAATGCTTTTCGCAATATGCAATGCATTTTATATATTTATATATTATATTTTATAATAGGGAAAATGGTTTTAAAACGCATTTTAATCGGATCCACAGAGCTGTTAGTAAATTTAATTTTGAATTTATACAAATGTTAAATGGTTATTAAATTTATACTTTTTACTTAAGTTTTTATTAAATTACTTATTTACAAACAAAAAAATCAAACAACTAATAACCACATCATGTATTTTATATTATAAAACTTTTCTTCAAGTGCAAGATTATTTTACTCTCATTTTTCTCACCAATACAAACATATTTTATTTTGCGGGACACTGTTATAAAGAATGCTGTATTGTAAAAAACGCAGGGTTCTTTTATAAGAATAATCACACTATATTGAACTGTTATGGAGATTAGTATTAAATATAACGCGGTATGTAAACTTCTATGGAAATACGTTCCTATTAGTTTATTGCGTCAAGAAAAATATTCCAAAATCATAGATATAATTGATAACTCATTTGGATTAAAACTTAATGAAGATGCTACTAAAAAATAGAGAACGTAATGTAGCGTAAGAAAAAAAAATTAAAGAATTAAACCATAACAAAACTAAGTTCCAAAAACAAAATGAACAATGGCTAAAAACCGAGATAGCTACACAGATTGGTAAGAAACAATTGGGAAGGCCTAATAAATTATACGAGAAACTTTAACCAAGAAGCCAGAAGAGAAAGCAAGAGGAGCTAATTGAAAACCACTCTTTTGGCCTTACAAAGGATGCCTTTAGAAGTGCCTTAACCAAGAGCAAACCAAAGGAAGTTGGCCAAATTGTATATCGTTAACTTAATATGAAAAGCCCTAACTCATTTTTTAATATTTTACAGGAGGAGGAAAAAAGTAAATAAAAAACGATGCAATATTGATACAAAATTTTTTTAAACGCAATATTATGTGCTTATGTAAAGTGTTTTAAATAAAAATTGCGTTTAAAAAAATTTTGTATCAATATTGCATCTTTTTTTATTTGGTTTTTTCCTCCTCCTGTAAAATATTAAAAAATGAGTTAGGGCCTTTTCGTATTAAGTTAACGATATGCTCTTCCAAAAGCATCTCCAAAGAGAATACAACGTATGGTGGAAAGCATACCAACGCTTAAATCTAAAACAGATTCTACTAATGAAGATGCATTAGGCCCTATTCTAAAGTTGGGTCTAACAAGAAATAAATATGAAATATTAAGAAAAGCTATGACTGAAAAGAAATGGGGAAATTTGCCATCTACAAAGTCATTGAAGGAAAGAAAGGATGTAATTTTGCCATCGGTTTCGAATGTTAATAGCACGGGCGCCACTGTTTTTTGAGCTATCCAGTCTCCTCGAAAATACTGCTTCTAGGATATTTTCAACCTTTAGCAAAGAAGACATAAGTAAATTCCACAAGTACGAGCTAGTCTTAATTTGTAAATGGAATTGTGATGGGGCTACTGCATTTTCTGAATATAGACAACAAAGCGAAGATAAAATATCTCTTTCATCGATATATATGTCTACGTTGGTACTTCTTAGAATGAGTTTATATACAAATTCATCATCATCATCCACTGTACCTGCATTTGAAGACGTATGGATAAATAGGACGCCTGTATCAAAGTTATTATGTCGACCAATAAAATTTGAATGTATGAAAGAAAATAGAGATGAAACTCAAAATATTGTGGTTACTATATCAGAAGAAATAAGGAAATTATCAAGCATTGCAGTAAAAATTTCTGACTGCTGATTATGATAGATGGAAATATACATAGACTTATTGGATAACATTCCGAATTTCTTCTTGTTTTTCTATTTAGGTTGAATTTCAGAATTCATAAAAGTCTTAAACATCTGATGTGTGAATAAAGGGAAAAAAGTTAAGCGCATTATATATATCGGAATCTCGAGATCAGTTAATTATATTGGAATAATTTTTTCAGGAGAAGCCGAAAGACTCATATGGAAGTCAAAAAGGCCAACACAAGAAAGTTCTCGTGGTACCTTCATAGCGAACAGTCGATTAGCGGAATTTTTCTTACTTACAAAAAATTAAACAAACAAAAAATATTCGTAGTACATATTATTCGTAATAGGTACATACTGTCTTTAATAAATAAGCTTTATGCTTTGCTAATATTTTTACATAGTAAAAATAACAAAAACAAAAAAAAACTGCAAACAAAAAAAATTAAACAAAGTGATATTGAGGAATACTATATATGTGTACCTCTAAACAAATAAACAATTATAAATAACAAAAACAAAAAAAGACCGCAAACAAAAAAAACACAAACGAATATCCCTTGAGGAATTCTTTGTATCAGTGCCTCAAATACAAAAAAATTTGAAGTGAGTTCTAACGGCAGAAATGCTTATTTTACTGTGAGTTCTTTTAACGTCAAAGCCAATTTTTCGTCAGCGATCAACTCGCTTTGTCCAATGCCAAATAGTAATGATGCATTAATATTACAGTAAGTAGCCTAGTACTTCTTCATATCTATAAGCCAGTAATATCATCCCCTTCAGACTCGTGCTCATCACTTAACAAAGTTATCACTACAGATAACAGACGCTCGAAACTCAAGGTACAGATCGGAATGGATAGATATATATCCGTGGTAAAGCGTGGGCGAAGCCCGAATTATTCGAAAATTTTATCTGCTCCAAAAATGTCTAGGGATAACAGCGCAGCCTCAACTAATCGCCAAAACCGCTTTAAAATTTTGCAAGATGACAACGACAAACCCGAGGTATCCTCGAATAAAATATCCAAGCCGCCACCAATCTATTTGAGACAAAAAAATTCAAATGCCCTTATTAAAAAATTAATTTCGGTAATTGGTGAGAATAAATTTCACATTGCTCCAACAAAACGTGGCAACATCGATGAAACTAAAGTCCAAATTTATGACGAAAAAGATTTCCGCAAAATGGTTGCTGAATTTGAAAAAAATAAAACAAGCTTCTACACATACCAGCTTAAGAGCATGCAGATCGTATTGAAGGGCATAGATTCTTATGTTGTTAATGAAGAAATAAAAGATGCACTCGTCTTCCAGGGGTTTAAGGTAAAAAATGGGTCCAATATAAGAGAAGATTCCCCAACCCCTATTTCGTGTTGAACTTGAGCCTAATGATATAAAATTGAAAAAAAAAATGAGACGCATCCAATTCATGATTTGAAATACCTCTTGTACCCAAAAATCACAGTTGAAGAGCCACATAAGCGTTCAGGTCCTGTACAGTGCCATAATATCCAAGAATATGGCCATACAAAAACATACTGCAATTTACTCTCTGGTTGAATTGTGTGCGGCGAATTACACGGCACTGCTAGTTGCGATAAGCCAAAAGATCAAAGTGATAAAAAATGCAGTAATTGTGGAGGTAATCACACCGCTAACTACAGAGGTTGTCCTGTGTACTCTTTCGTAAAAAAGACTATGGTGCAAAAACCTAAATTAGCTCCAGCTCAATCAGCAAACGCTTACTCTGCCACTTTTGCGCAAATGAGCCGACCAGTTATTTCCCGTGTATCGTATGCAGATGCTACTAAGACAAATTCAATTCCCACACAAAATGCTTCCCCGCCAAATAATCCAAAAAATACTGACGCAAGCTTTAATTTTAATCGCCATGAAGCTACTATTGAAAATCTGGTGCAAACTATCAACAATTTTACAACAAATATGAATAGCATAATACAAGAAATGCTGCGAATGCAGAATACTTTGCTTCAAGCATTAATTAATAAGCCATGAACACGTTAACAATATGTTTCTGGAACGCAAACGGCATTCGCCTTCATAAAAATGAACTTGAGCACTTCCTCACGGAAAAAAATATTGATATAATGTTAGTATCTGAGACTCATTTGACTTCGAGAAGTAATTTCAAAATTTATGGCTACACTATATATGATACAAAGGACCCTAGAGGAAGGGCTTGCGATGGATCAGCAATTCTAATAAAGTCAAGACTCAAGCACTATGTTCTTGATAACATTTGTGAAGAACACCTACAAGCAACAAATATTGGCATTGAAAGCTTTTGTACAAATTTTGTTATATCATCAATTTACTCCCCTCCCAGATTTTCAATCACTGAGAATCAATATGAGGATTTCTACAAATCTCTTGGACCTTGTTTTGTAGCAGCTGGCGACTACAATGCTAAGCATACGTTCTGGGGTTCGCGTCTTATTACCCCCAGAGGTCGAGAATTGTTCAACACTATTTCAAAAATGGGCTTGGATGTCATTTCGAGTGGGGAGCCCACTTATTGGCCTACTGACATACAAAAAATTCCGGATGTTATAGATTTTGGCGTAATAAAAAATATCTCTAGGGATTTAATTCAAGTTCAAGCTTCTCTTGATCTTTCGTCCGATCACTCTCCGACGATCATTACAATTGGTAGTCCCTTAAGAAGTAACTTACCTGACCCATATGTGAAGATCATCAATCGTGTTAATTGGCTGGGGTTCAAAAAATATCTCAGTAGTCATTGTACGGAAAACATTACGCTTAGAACATCCGATGATATTGAATCTAACATTGCCAATCTCAGCGAGAATATTAAACAGGCTGCTGAAAATGCCCTTATCTCCCATCCGCAGACTGGGTTTAATAAAATTTATTCTACAGACATTGAACATCTCGTACGTGAAAAAGGAAGAGCTAGAAGGGAATGGCAACAGCACAGATCACCACAAAATAAAATCAGATTTAAAGAGTGCACTAAACTACACCAAGAGTTGCTTGCGTCTGAAAAAACTGCATCTCTTAAAAATTATCTGGAAGGCCTTGATGTCACACCAGCGTCTAATTACTCTTTGTGGCGCGCTGATAGAAAGCTTAAAACACCCATTGAGTATAAGCCACCTCTACGCACATCTACCGGAAGTTGGGCAAGAAGCGATACTGAAAAAGGTAAAATATTTGCTGAGCACTTAAAATCCGTTTTTACGCCAAACATATGTACTGGTGTTGCTGATTTGCCGAATGTAGTCGCTCTACCCCCTCAACACATAAAGTTTAAGACGCGTGATTTACAAAAATTAATTGCCGAACTCAACCCGAAGAAAGCTCCGGGTATTGATGGAATTAGTAACCAGATGCTTATGAACTTGCCTCGTATTGCAATGAGAATCCTATTATTCATATTTAATGCCATTTTACGATTGGAGTATTATCCACACAGCTGGAAGCTTGCCAAGGTTAAAATGATTCCAAAGCCGGGCAAAGATCTAACCAAGGCTGAGTCATATAGGCCAATAAGTCTACTATCAACTATGTCAAAGCTTTTCGAAAAACTGCTCAAAACAAAATTGTCCCCAATTCTAATTAGTAGTGGGTGCATACCAGACCATCAATTTGGTTTTAGAAGTCAGCATAGCACCATTGAACAAACTCACAGACTGGTTCAATTTATAAGAAGAACTTTTGAGGAAAAAAAGTATTGTTCTGCGCTTTTTATTGACGTTTCCCAGGCATTTGATAAAGTGTGGCATGAAGGCCTAATTTTAAAATTGAAGACTTACTTACCAATAAATAAATATTAAATATTTTGGAAAGTTACATTATTTCCCGTAAGTTCACTGTTGTGGAAGGAGACTTTACGAGTAGTCCTGAAACTATTTCATCCGGTGTGCCACAGGGGAGCATACTGGGACCAGTTTTATATTTGATTTATACTTGTGATATGCCTGTGAGCAGTAGTATCCATACTTCCACATTTGCCGACGATACAGCCTGCCTTATTTTGCACGAAAACCCTGATGAGGCATCCCGCAAACTCCAGGAACACATTATCCAGATGGAGCTTTGGTTAAACTTATGGAGAATTAAAGTAAATGAACAAAAGTGTGTCCATATAACGTTCACCCTAAGAAGAGATACTTGCTCCCCCATTCGGATTAACAATCAAGTTGTTCCTCAACATTCACATGTGAAATATCTTGGTATACACCTTGATCGACGACTTACATGGAAACATCACATTGACTCTAAGTTAACGCAAATGAAACTTAAATTAACTCAGGTATATTGGCTGATTGGTAGAAATTCAACACTTAGCCTAGACTGCAAACTTTTAATATACAAGTCGTTTTTAAAGCCAATATGGTGCTACGGAATTTAACTATGGGGCACTGCTTCAGCTTCAAATGTAGAGAAAATTCAACGAAGGCAAAATAAAATTTTACGCATGATAACATCGGCTCCATGGTACATCAAAAATTCAAATATACATCGCGATTTTAATATGCCACTAGTGACTGAAGAAATTGTAAAATACGCAGATAAATATCTAACAAAACTCGAGTCACATCCTAATCCGCTTGCTCGTAATATTTTGAACTTTACTGGGCACATCCGCTTAAAAAAGAGAGATACACGGGCTCTAATATTCAACACTCTAGATGATGAAGCTGCTTGAAAACACTTTTTTCTTTTTGTTGCTTATCACTACTTATGTATTATTAATAAGTATCACTAAGCTTATGTCTGACATTGGTCGGGCCTAATAATTTTTTTTATAGATTTAAGATTTTTTTATATTTGGCGATTTAATATTTTTTTGATTTTTTTAGTTTTACCGTTTTTGAAAATTTCAAGAGTTTTTTTTACTCTAACGGTTTCCAAAAAAATGAAGTTGTCAAAATTGCATTAACTGACGGAGCACCCATGGTATATAAATACAGGCCCTAACCTAACCCTAGTATACTCCCTTGTGGTACACTGGATGAGATAGTTTCGGGCGTACTCATAAAGTTTAAGAATGCAATTGGGTAGATATGTCCTCAATTTTAAAATTAGGCCATCATTTTAAACTTTATCAAATCCATGAGAAACATCAATAAACAATACTTCTTTTCTTCAAATGTTGTCCTTATAAATTGAACCAATCTATGAGTTTGTTCAATGGTGCTATGCTGACTTCTAAACCCAAATTGATGGTCCGGTATGCACATTTTATCTGTTAGAATAGGGGATAGTTTTGTCATGAGCAGCTTTTTAAAGAGTTTCGACATAGTTGAAAGCAAACTTATTTGCCTGTATGACTCAGCTTTGGTAAGATCTTTGCCCGGCTTTGGAATCATTTTGACCTTTGGCAAGGTGTGTGCATAATACTTCAGTCGTAATATGGCATTAAAAATAAACAGCAGGATTCTTATTACAATATGAGGCAAGCTCATCAGCATCTTGTTACTAATTCCATCAATATCTGAAGATTTCTTAGGCTTGAGGTCAGAAATCAGTTTTTGTATATCACGCGTCTTAAACTTCAACGGTCGAGGGGGTAGAGCAATACCAGTACATGTGTTTGGCGTAAATACGGATTTTAAATGCTCAGCAAATATTTTACATTTTTCCTTATCGCTTCCTGCCAAATTTCCGTGCAATGACAACTAAGATATATTTTGAATCCCAGCCAATTAACACAATTGATGATATTCATATATAAGTGAGGTAAGTCACTTTTTAGTGGGTTACAGATTATAACGATAGTTGGGGAGAGATAGGAAGAGAGATCTAGAGAAGCTTCAGCGTTATTTAAATCCCAAGAAAGATTTTTCATGACACCAAAATTTATAACATCCGGAATTTTTTGTATGTCAGTTGGCCAATAAGTGGGCTCCCTACTCGAAATGACATCCAATCCCATTTTAGAGATTATGTTGAACAATGCTCGACCTCTAGGAGTAATAAGACGCGATCCCTAGAACGTATGTTTTGCATAGAAGTCACCAGCTGCTACGAAGCAAGTTCCAAACAATTTATAGAAATCCTCGTATTGATCCTCAGTGATTGTGAATCTGAGAAGTAGAGCTGTGCCAAATCGTTCTTTTCAGTGACCGGTCATTTTCGTTCAATTAGCAAAAAATTGACACGTTCGTTCAATCGTTCACTTTTGAACGACAGTATGAAACAATGCTATTTTGTAAGAATAATAAAATCGGTTGTATATACGAGTATTTAAATAATGCGAATGAATGAATTGAAGAATTTATTAAAAAAAAGTTGAATTATTTATTTAAAAAATTATATTTAAATTAATTTTATAAATAATTTCTTGTTCTTTCGAATAGAATATTGTACATTATATTTTGGCTTAATATTTAGTTTAATACTAAGATTAAGAAAGGTACTTTTGTTTGGTTTTACTAGTTTTTTTTTCTTCAGATAATTAATAAAAGCGTTTAACTGTTTTATCGTTATTTATATGTCAAGCGCATCAAAGTTTGAATGTTACTTCTCAAAGTTTAAGTTAAAATTTTGTCCTAACAAATATTTTACCGGAAACAAAAAAAAAATATCTCAAGCACTACAAAGTCAGTTTAGATTGAGGTAATGAAATTTATGTATAAACATATATAAAGTTAAGGTCACACATCTTTACTTTGTAAAATCACTTTATAAAAAAACACTAGTAGAAATACTTCTTGTGAAAAGACAGTTAAATCAAATTGTGAATAGAATGATGGCAGTGCCCAGCGATTTTAAATAGAATTTAGTATACACGTACCTAAGCCTTTTAAAACACAAAAACTTAACTCAAACAAAAAGATATAACATAAATAGCAAACATGAACGAAAGCAAATTTGATATAAAAGACTTGAACGCAAACTGAATGAAGGAAAACATCGTTGAATTAAGTGAATTGTTCAATTTAACCCGTTCGTTCATGAGCTACACAGTTCTACTGGGAAGGCGAGTAAATGAAGATATAACAAAGTTCATACAAAAATTGTCGACACAAATATTAGTTGCTTGGAGATGTTCTGAACAAATGTTGTCAAAAATATAGTGTTTGAGTCTTGATTTTATTAGAATTGCGAACCACCGCATGCTCTCCCTCTCGGGTTCTTTGCATCATATATAGTGTAACCATTTATTTTGAATAAGCTTCTTGAGGTCAACTGAGTCTCATAATATTTAGCACCAGATTCTCAATAGTAGCTTCAAAGCGACTAAAGTTAATGCTTGAGTTTGCATTCGTTGAATTATTTGGATGTGAAACATTTTGTGTGGGAAAAGAACTAGTCTTAGCAGCATCGGTATATGATACACGTGAAGTAACTGGTTGGCACATTTGAGCAAAAGTGGCGGAGTACGCGTTTACTGGTTAAGCTGGAGCTAATTTAGGTTTTTACTCATAGCCTGCTTAGCGAAAGAATATACAGGGCATCCTCTATAGTTAGCGGTGTGCTTACCTCCACAATTACTAATTTTTTTTTCTGCTTGATCTTTTGGCTAAGTGCAGCAGCAGTACCATGCAATTCACCGCAAATAACTTACTCGTAATTGGTTTGGGTTAATTTTTGTTCGATCGCGACGAATTGTATTAAGTTGTCCTCTTGTATTTATTTATTTTTGTTTAGCAGTGCTGTTTATTTAATGCCGTATTCATAAAAATTATTTTAGGTGTATTGACAAATTTTCCATAAAAATATGTTAAATAAACTTTAAATATATTTTATGAATACGACAGTTAATGTATAATTTGTTTATGTAAGCTTAGAGTACAGATCAGAATTTCTCTTATTTAATTGAGACAAGATTATGTTTAGTAAGAACTTCACTACTTTTCGTTTGTTAATCTCTTTGGTTCTCTTTATTCTTAGATTAAATTTCTCTGTGTTTTTTATAGTTAATTTATGTCATCGTTGGGCACTGTGAATGTATTTTTGAACTGTCAAGGCATTGAGGTTGCGATCTAACCACCTAACACAAAGCCAAACAGTTAAAATATTAATTGTAAATAACACATTTCCTGATGCCCCTCGTATACGACATGTTTTGAATGGAACCCTATTGTTTTCGCTACGCTGTCCGTCTGTCCGTCACACGGTATTTTCTCAGGAACCGTAAGAGCTACGGACCTGAAATTTTGACAGAGTATGTAGAACCTTGGCCGCTACAACAACAAAAACATTGAGAATTAAAAATTAAACGATGTTCCAAAACGAGCAACGAAAAATATTTAAGTCCCATGTATGAACATATGTATATTAAAACTTGAAATTTGTAGATTAGTGTATTTTTATACAGACTACAAGAATTAACAATAAAATTAAAAAAAAAAATAATTAAAGGGTGGTCCATCAGTTAATACTAATCTTGGAAACCGTAAGAGGCAAACACTTGAAAGTTTCAAAAACGGTAAAACTAAGAAAACCGAAAATTATAAAATCGCCAAACCAAAAAAAATCGCCAAAACGAAAAAAATCGCCAAAATTAAAAAAAAATTCTAACATTAAAATAAACCGCCAAATTCAAAAAAATCGCCAAAATGAAAATAACACCAAAATGAAAAAAAACACCAAAAATCGAAAAAAATATCCAAAACGCGAAAATGTCGCCAAAACTAAAAAAAATTTTAATTTGAAATTTATTTGCTGGTGGTTCAGCGTTGTCTATATGCATTTCATTGTTGCTGTAACAAATCATCAGTACACTTCAACCACACATTTTGAATAGTCACAAACTTCTTATCTTATGCACAGACTTTCAAGAACTATTTGAGAATTCACAAATAATAATATTTTTGAAAATCACAAAAGAAAAATAAGCGTAGTAGGCTTAGAAACTAGCACAAAAAAACCCAGCAAATAGTTTATATTCGATTTGAATATTTTATTTTTCTAAAAAAAAATTTATAAAAAAAATCGCAAAAATGAAAAAAATCGCCAAAAATAAAAAAAATCGCCAAAATGAAAAAAACACCAAAAATCGAAAAAAAATCGCCAAAACAAGAAAATAAAGTGTCAAAACTAAAAAAAGAGCCCAAACTTAAAAAAAATCGCCAAAACCGAAAAAACGCAAAAAACGCCAAAACCGAAAAAACGCAAAAAACGCCAAAACGAAAAAAATGCTAAAACTATATAATAATAGGATGAAGTTTGTATTAAATTACATATCAAGTGTTCGTACGGAACCCTTCGTGCGCGAGTCAAAGTCGCACTTTACTGAATTTTTTTTACGTCTGACGTCAAATTTTACAGTGTAAAACATGTACATGTCATGTGGTACCTTTGAAACATTGCTTCTGTAAAAGTCAGACGCAAGGCCGACTGAAAAAATTTCAATTAGAGTGTGCTCTATTTTCTTCTGACAAACCTTCTGACATCGGCTGTTCTTATTATGAAAAAATGTCGTCCAAAATCTATGCCGATATATGTATGTTTTTTTATACCATGTTGTAGTAATTATGTACATGCAATATAAATAGCATTGCATTATTATATGCTAGCTTGGTATCTTCGAATTCGAAGAAAAAATCGTTAAAATGGTTGAATTTTTTGACGCACAGTGGCACATTTGAAGAGATGGCGACCAAAAGTCTTCAAAAAAAAATTTTTTTGTGTCACCGATTTAATTTTTTTTTATATAAAAGTAAACACATAGGAACCTCGAAATCCAGAAATTTAAGTTTTTATTTCGATTATTTCTCTTCAAATACGGTGTTCAAAAATGCGTTTTTTTTTTAAAAGCTGAAATTCAAAATATTTTAAAAATTTTTGAACTTCAAGTGGGCATAACTTTTTTGGTTTTATATAGTTTTGGAAAAAAAATTTTTCTTTACACAATATCATTTCTTAACTTATAAACTAAATTAAAAAATAGTGCCTTACTTTGCTCGAGTCCCAGATTTGGGGATTGTAATAAAGGTCTAAAATATACCCACATCTCGATGTTCAGTGAAACGTAACTTTTTTTCTGCGAAAAACTTCGTAAAATGACTTATAACATGTTATAGTACGTAGTTTGAGCTCTTATTATATGCTAAACTTCTAAATTTATATTTGCATCTCTAGAAACTACAATGATTTTACTGCTTGCATGTCGGATATTTTAGGTGTGGGAGTGCGGTATATCTACATGTTCTTGTGTATATATTGTGTGTATGTTTTTCTCTTTTTCGAAGTTTTATTAATCGAAAGGATATAATAAAAGACTATTATTATAATGCATTAAATACATTTCTGTAATTAAGGCCATTAAAAAATGTATAGTTACATATAAGCGGAGGTAGGTACATGAGTTGTTGTATTTGGACTGATATATTCGACCTTTTGTTATAACTTTATTGTGTATCCAGGTAGCTGCTGCTCATATAAGGGTTAAAATACGATAGACACATCAGGCTTTCTTGAAGCAGGTCTCTTTAATTCTCTTTTAAACCTGTCCGGTTGTTAAGACACACAGTTTGTGTTCAAGTTTTTAATTAGTTTTGAATATGAGAATGAAATAACAAAAGAGAATTGAAGTAACTCGTCGGTACAAGCATGTCTCTACTGCTCTTCTTTCTTCTTTCCTGTCTCTCGTTTAATAACATACCTGCTTCAAGAAAACTTGATGTGTATGAAAACAGACAAAATTAATAAAGACGATTAGTATTGTCAAAACGATGGGTAAGTTCAGTTATAACGATCTTGCTAAAATTTATTTTGAACAAAAAAACAAAAACGATGTTATATTACACATTTTGAAAGACCCTTATTTTGAGTTGTGCGAACATTTAAAAAAAATTTATAGTTTTTTAACGCGATTAAATAAACGGTATAATGAATGTAATAGAAATAAGGAAAAAATGTTTAACTGCAACAAACAAAACAAAGCGAACTTTTATTTTAAAGCCAACCAAAACCAGCAAATGTGGGCCGACCTGCCAGACCAGTTGAGGAGTGTAGTGAAAGGTCCCGAAGACGAGCTGCAAAGCATGAATGAAGAATTTTCTCAAGAAATAATTAAAGATACGTTTTTCCATCAACTAGGACCAACAAAAAATAAAACTAAAAAAATTGATATAATAGAAAATGTAATGAAAGCGAGTCCCAAGCGTGTAAAAAGGATTTTAAAGAGCATTCCAACACCAACCGATGATAAAAAATTTACATCTGAAGAAGCATTTTCAATATTTCTGGACTTAAAGCTAACAAAATATCAGTATATAGAATTGCGAAAATATTGCTCCATTTATCCAGAATATAGAGATTTGTTTTTAATTAAAAAAGATTGTTTACCATCACAAAATTCTATAAACATTACAGAAAGTGCTGCAGAGGTGGTATTGCAAGACATATTAAATCATACTGCGGAAAGATTGTTGAATACATTGGACGCAGATAATATTAAAAGGCTTGGTGACTGCAGCCTAAGATTAATTTCTAAATGGGGATGCGATGGATCTTCTGTACAAAAGCGATATAAGCAGTATAATGCAGAAAAAATGTCAGATTCTGACTTATTTATGATGTCTTTTGTTCCGTTAAGACTAAAAACAAATAACATTAATTTTGAGCAATCTACTAGCAAAGAAACCGATATTGACATATGGAAAAACGGAATACCTTCCTCAACAAAATACGATCAAGAGATTCAAATAAATTATCAAATGTTACTTACAATGGTTGATGGAAAAGTTGCACAGGCCATAACTGAAACAAAATCATCTTCGAGCTGTGTTATTTGCAAAAAAAACTGCAAGCCAATTAAGTCAACTTCCAACAGAAGACACCACTTTCCAAGAAGCCTATGAGTTTGGATTGTCCCCACTCCATGCTAAAATTCGATTTATGGAACACATATTAAAGCTAAGCTATGATTTAGATTTTAAAGGAACAGTATGAAATAGTGACGAAAATAAAGCCAAAAGAGAGGCAAAAAAGAAACACGTACAAGATAAATATTTAGAATTGGGTTTACTGATCGATCAGCCAAAGCAAGGAGAAGGGAAACACAAATGATGGCAACAAAGCAAGAAAATTTTTTTCTGAACCTAAAACTGCTGCAGCTATTACAGGAGTAGATTTTGAATTTATAAAACACTACAAAATCATACTGCAAGTAATATCATGCAATAAAAAGGTAAATGCAAGAAAATTTGGTCAGTATGCTAATGAAACAGCGAAACTGTACAACGAGAAATATGATTGGAGGAATATGCCATCGACAGTCCATAAAATACTATATCATGGGGAAAACATTATTCAACACAATATGCTTCCGATTGGAGATCTTTCTGAAGAAGCGCAAGAAAAACGGAACAAAGATTATAGATATTTTCGCGAGCACAACACAAGAAAGATATCTAGATATAGTACCAATGAAGACCTCTTTTACTGTGCACTTCTGATCCATATATCTCCAGCATTCGACAAAAATGGAATTCCACCCTCATGGAATTGGACAAAGACGCCAAGCAGCTCCTTGAAGATGAACAGGAGACATACTTAGATGAAATTTTTCACAGTTAAATGAAAAATGTATTCTATGCAAATTAACGTAAAAATTAGAGCAAAAAAGCACAATAAATATTGAAAATATATAGAAGAAATTTTATTTTATTTGGAATAAAAAGATTTTCTTAGAATTTATGGTAAAACTTTAAAAAATTTAAATTGTTCATATAATAATAACATTTAAAGTTGTCGAACTTACATTTGTTAGTGAATTATGATCACCAAGGCTATTTTACGAAATTTGACTTACAAGGGGCCTATGAGTAAATGTGGACCGATTGCCCTAAAATTTTACAGGGATATCAACGACTAAAATAAAATTAGTTTTGCTAAATATTATATCAATATGAATATATTTAAAATAATTATGAGCTTCAAACCCGTATTCTAAGTGGTCCATTGGAGAAGAGGGCTAAAGGTCAAAATAAAATGGACCCGGGTGGACGGCTTAATTAAGAATGTAATTTTTTAGTTCAGTTAACGTTACTATTTCTAAAATGCAATGTTAAATCACAAATTTGTTTTTTTAAGGCCGATAATACCTATATTTTTAAAAGTAATTTTTCAATCATATATAAGTGTACTTTAATACGGCTCGATTTGAAAGTTAATACAATAAATTGAAGCTTAAGATGTATTCTATCCAACAAAAAAAATTTCATTAAAAATTTCAACCCAGTCAATAGTTATAAAATTTTGACCGCCAACTCACAAAATGTGCCGGCAATACCATTTTGAAACGGATGCCAGCATTAGTTTATATAAAGCTGTGCTAAGATAGAAAAAGCAACAGGGACTATGTCAGAAGCAATTAACATGAAGGTTTGTGCCCGAATATTATAAACATTCTGTAAAACAACAATTTTGACAGACATGCAGAATTTCATCTGAGTTGAAAAGTTGAAATGTCAGACGTAAAAAACATGTCGTATACGACCTGCTTAAGCAACAGCCAATTGTGAAAAAATTCACACTTTATTTTGGTATGCTCCACTGATAGCATTTTTTTCACAAATAAATATTTATATTTTTATTTAAAATATTTCTCTTTTCCTACTACTAAACTTATGAATATCTTTATGAAAAGCATCATAATGTATTTTAATGACACGTTCCGTTTTTTCCACCCAAATTTGATAACTTAAAAGTCATTGTATGCTACCAAATGCGTTATTTATAATAAAATATTTTTTCGCATATCACAAATTTGAAACGCAAAACGTGTGGTTGATATATATTCCTGAAAAAATATGTAAGCCTCCTCCTCATGCGAATTCGTTGCTTTCTCATCGACGACTAACTGAAAGATAATAAGATGCAGTTGGCTCTGTCTTGACGCTGACTGGCATATCCTTCTCGAGCACTTTCGTATTCTTAGGTGCAGTTGGCATGGCTGGTATTACTCCAGCTAGCACACCTTCCGTTTTCTCTTTGGGTGCAATTGGCACTGACGAGGGTTTCCCGGTTGGCATGCGGGTTAACCTTGCCTTTTTTAATAGAATGGCAAGGTTTGGTTTTTGTTTTTTTAATGTTTTTTCCCTCTTTTGTTCCCACGAGTAAGGTGTTGGACCACCCATGCAGGGACGGCGTACATGGGATAGGCAATCACATTTTACCGACCCGTGCCCTGTCGTCGGTGTGGAGCTGTTAGCGACTAGTCTTCTTTAACCACTAACTAGCCATTCAGGTTCTCGGCACTGCTTGTTATTGTTTTTTGTTGCGTTATGTATTGATTTGTCTATTAGATTATTGATCAAATATGTCGGATAATTATTGTTTTTAAGTATTTCTCTTATTAATTTCATATTTTTATCTTTGAATTTGTTATGAGTTATATGTAACACTTTACTAATATAGTTTGTAATTGTGTTTGTCTTATGTTTAAAGGGCTGTGTTGAATTAGAATTTATTATTCTGCCTGAAGCTATTTGTTTCATGTACCAATCTGTTATAATTCTATCATTGTGTCTTATTATTCTCATATCAAGATAGGGAAGTGAATTGTTTATTTAGTTTTCAATAGTAAATTTAAGTTTGTTATGGTAATTATTAAAGGCTTCCATTATGATTTTCTCGTCCTTTTTTTAATAATGGCAAATAGGTCATCTACATGTTTTGACAATAATTTTATTTCTATGTTTTTATCTCCTAGTTCTTTCGTTGTTTTTTCTACAGAGTGTCTAACACAATGTCGTCGATGGTTGGGGATAGAGGGTTCCCCATTGGCATTCCAAATGTTTGATTATAATCAAACATATATGAAATAATTGTTTTCATTTAAACAAAATTGTAATAATTTTAAAAACTGTGTTTGGGGTATTTTTGTGTAATTTTTTAAAATTTCCCATTTCTCCATATTTTCTGTTTTTTTGGGGATTTTTTTTAATTTTGGCGATTTTTGCGGTTTTTCGGGATTTATTTTAGGCCTAGAGATGTTTTTTAATTTGGTGCTTTCTTTCGTTTTGGCGATTTTTTTTTGTTTTTGGCGATTTTTTTATATATGGCGATTTGAAATTTTTTGATTTTTTAGTTTTACCGTTTTTGAAAATTTCAAGAGTTTTGCTCTTACGGTTTCCAAGATACAGCAATTTGTCAAAATTACAAAGTCAAATTGCATTAACTGATGGAACACCCATTGATTTAATTTTTTTAAATTTAGTGTTTATTGTTGTATTCTGTATAAAAGTACACTAACTTTTAAAATTTTAAGTGTATATATGTACATACAATTGTATGTATATTACATGGATTTTAACATTTTTCGTTGCTCGTTTTGAAACAGCCTTTAGTTTTTAACTCTCATGTATTTGTTGTTGTAGTGGCCAAATGTCTACACATTGGGTCTCATGCATAAAAACGAGTAAAAGCGCTGAGTTGAGTCAGGTGAGCAATTTCTCGTAAGTTGAGTTCGATCAAACAGCATTAGCTTTTGCTCAATTTCGTATGCATAAAAATGAGTTCAAACCAATTGCAATTACTTGAGCAAAGGGAGATCGAACGTCTAATGGTTATTGAAGTGCAAACATTTCGTCAAGTGAAAGTGAAGTAGAAGTAAAATCAAATAATAATAATGCAATACAAACTGACGACATTTCTAAATTTTTAGTAGAAAAAATAAAATAAATATTTACTAGAAAAAAGTCAATTACCAAGCATTTACGGCCCGTCCCACGATGTCACCAGAAATCGTTCGATCGACAACTTGCATTGCAAAAAACAATAACATTAGAAAATTTTTCAATATAAGTATTCGATGGAACGATTTCTGGTGACATCGTGGAACAGGCCGTAAAAATAATAAAAAACAAATAATAGAAACATGTGTAACAGAAATTAAACAATCTTATTTTAAATTTTGCTATATGTAGTTTATTTTTGAAGGTTAACAAAAAGTCAACAGCAGTCTTGAGTCGTTATGAAACTGATGAGACAAGGGAGTTGAATTTTCAAAGTCTGCAGAGGCTTGTTTTGTTAAAGCAAAACAAGGTGATTCCTACAAAAAATCAGATTTTGCAAGAAAAACTTGTGGAAAGAAACTTGCGTTATTTAAGCATCTTTTATTTCATCTGCATCTTTCGGGAATTTTATCCACTCGCTTGCTTGGCAGATATAAGTTTCGCAACTTCTGCAATAGTTCGCGACACAGTGGATTAATGGACTCCAATATCTGTGGTTATAAAGTTTTGGAATCCAGGATCTACACAAAATCGTAAATACAGTCGAATTCACCACCACGTGTTTCTTCTGACTCCAGCAGATGCTACTATCATCAATCATATGTATTTATCATTTTATTATTAATTATATAAAAAACTTAATAACTAAGAACCTGTATAATTTTTTATCCTCACTTGTTAAATTTTTTTATGCTGTTGATAACATTTTGTAATCGCGTTAAAAAATTATTAATTTTTTTTAAATGTTCGCACAACTCAAAATAAGGGTCTTTCAAAATGTGTAATATAACATCGTTTTTGTTTTTTTGTTCAAAATAAATCTTAGCAAGATCGTTATAACTGAACTTAGCCATCGTTTTGACAATACTGATCGTCTTTATTAATTTTGTCTGTTTTCATACACATTTAGTTTTCTTGAAGCAGGTATTTGTTTAAACGAGACATGCTTGTACCGACGAGTTACTTCAATTCTCTTTTGTTATTTCATTCTCATATTCAAAACTCATTAAAAACTTGAACACAAACTGTGTGTCTTAACAACCGGACAGGTTTAAAAGAGAATTAAAGAAACCTGCTTCAAGAAAACCTGATGTGTCTATCGTATTTTAACCCTTATATGAGCAGCAGTTACCTGGGTACACAATAAAGTTATAACAAAAGGTCGAATATATCAGTCCAAATACAACAACTCATGTACCTACCTCCGCTTATATGTAACTATACATTTTTTAATGGCCTCTTTACAGAAATGCATTTAATGCATTATAATAATAGTCTTTTATTATATCCTTTTCATTAATAAAACTTCGAAAAAAAGAAAAACATGCACACAATACACACACAAACACATGTAGATATACCGCACTCCCACACCTAAAATATCTGACATGCAAGCAGTAAAATCATTGTAGTTCCTAGAGATGCAAATATAAATTTAAAAATTAGCATATAATAACAGCTCAAACTACATACTATAACAGGTTATAAGTCATTTTACGAAGTTTTTCGCAGAAAAAAAGTTACGTTTCACTGAACATCGAGATTTGGGTATATTTTAGACCTTTATTACAATCCCCAAATCTGAGACTCGAGCAAAGTAAGGCACTATTTTTTTAATTTATTTTATAAGTTAAGAAATGATATTGTGTGAAGAAAAAATTTTTTTCCAAAAATATATAAAACCAAAAAAGTTATGCCCACTTGAAGTTCAAAAATTTTTAAAATATTTTGAATTTCAGCTTCTCTTAAAAAAAAAGTGCGTTTTTGATCACCCTATTTGAAGAGATATAATCGAAATAAAAGCTTAAATTTGTGGATTTCGAGGTTCTTATGTGTTTACTTTTATATAAAAAAAAATTAAAATTAATTAAAATATTTTGAATTTTAGCTTCTCTTAAAAAAAACGCGTATTTGAAGAAAATAATCGAAATAAAAGCTTATATTTCTGGATTTCGAGGTTCCTATGTGTTTACTTTTATATAAAAAAAAATTAAATCGGTGTCACAAAAAAAATTTTTTTTGAAGACGTTTGGTCGCCATCTCTTCAAATGTGCCACTGTGCGGCAAAAAATTCAACCATTTTAACGATTTTTTCTTCAAATTCGAAGATACCAAGCTAGCATATATTTATGCGTGTTGTATTTATTCATTCTTTTCACTTCTTTTGTAAAGAAATTGAAGTTTGTGATATTGAGGATTGTCAAAGATTGGTTGTTATTTTCATTGCTTGCTGACATTTGTCTCTGTCTATTGATTTTACATTGTGCATATGACTTAATCGTAACTCGTATAAATTGAGAAGTTTTCTATTCTAGCAGGAAGTAAAGCATTGTCTCTACAAGTGTCAAATCCTCAATAATTTCGCTTTTAATACGTAAATAATCAAAGTGACTTTTGAATAAAAAATATTAAAAATAATAATAATATTAAAAATATATAGTAAATATTGCATAAACTAAATAAAATGAATTCTTTAGTTTATGAGTGCAATGTGTGTAAAAAGGTATATAAATACAAAAAATGCTTTTTGGATCACATCCAAAATCATGCTGTAGAGGACCAAGTGGTCGTAAATCAAGAACGACCACTACCACTGAATAACACAGAATTCACTTATCCTCAACAATATCAATATCCTCATCAACAATATCCTCATCAAGAACAACAACTACAATATCCTCAACAGCAACAGCATCAATATGCTTATCAACAATATCCTTATCAAGAACAACAACAACAAGAACTACAATGTCTTCAACAACAACAACATCAATATCGTCATCAACAATATACTTATCAGCAATATCCTCATCAGCAATATGCTCATCAGCAATATCCTCATCAAGAACAACAACAACCACAACTACAAATGTATTGGCAGCAAAGTGCTACTCCCATGCAATGGTACCCAAATTTGCAGCAACTTCCTACTCCAATACATTGGTATCCAAATACTGACCAACACCAAACACTACAACATCACCTTCAACAACAACAACAACAACAACAACAGCAAGATTTACAGGATTTTGGAAGTAGCTCAACAAATAATATCAACATTGATGGAGAGTGTATGAAATATTATGAGATCAGAAAAGCATTTAAAAACAATATTATTTCTTATGGAATACAAAATAAAAAGGATCAACTTCTCTTTGAAGATTTTGTTGTCGAAAATGAATCGACTTTTATAGAGAGGCTTGAATACCATTTGAAGCAACATACTATATTGAAATTTAATATTAGCATAGTTGCAGAATATCTAAAAATTGTGGGCGAAGAATTAGAAATAATTATAATAGTACATACAGCAAAAATGAGCTTGTTGACTAGAGCAGATGACTAGAGCTGCAAAACTATCGATAGTACTATCGATAGTATCGATAGTTTTGTTGTAAATGAAATATCGATAGTACAAGTAATTAAAAGAGTAAAAATAATCGAAGTCAATAAACAGTAGCCGGCACCTTTGAAGCAAATTATCCGTAGTTGATTTAAGCTTTTGTACAGCGATGGAAAAGTTGGTACAATTGTTTAATTTTAGCGCTATTTGAATGCCAAAAGTACCGTAGCACCGCAATGACCCATTTAGCACTACTGGAATCTCTTTATATTATATTACATGCCAAAAATAGCATTAAAATATATAAAATATATTACCTTATGCAAAAAATAATGCGTGCTTGAAGTGCACATTAAAAAAAAAGTTCCATAGAAAAACCGGTTTTAACGTTCACTTATTTTTTTGCACAAGGGGGTTAATCTTTAGCTCGAAGGTATTAGAAAATTAAGTAAATCAACCGATGTTTTCCGGTATTTAAAGAACTGCTGGAGGAATGTTATTTATTCCAAATTCATCTGCAAATGTGGAAATTTTATTTTCGTACCAAGGAGAGAAGCCGACTATTTGCATCTACTGTAAACAATCGAATAAAAAAAAAAAGGTTATAAACGTAGTATATTGTAAATGTTACTTTTATATTCATATCTCAGCAAATAATATTCTTTTTGTACCTTCTGGCGTTTTGTTAATTGCTTTTTGTTAATTAACAAGTACAAGTATTAAAAAAATATAAATAAAGAATTTGGTACAATCGTACTGAAATAAGTAAAAATTTTTTTGAAAGTTAGTACAATTTGTAAATATGACACCGCATCCTTGCTTCTGTATACACAAGTACTCAAATACATATGTATGTATATGAATTTATTTATAAATCCAAGTGTTATTCGACAAATAGTAGTCACAAGTATTTTAATAAATTCAACATCGCCGACAAAAAGATACATTTTGGTGGTACTGATGTCGCGACGGCCGCCAATCGTCTCGGATTTATTTTGACATACCCTAGCGTGTTTCCCTATAATTTTTTTTTTTAATTGTACCTACATACTTACATTTCCAGCCTAATCTTCGATGTAATTGCATGCGATAAAAATTAAATTTTTAGAAGAAGGTTAAAATTGTCGCTTACGATAAAACTTTACAGCCAGTGTCTTAAAAGTTATCAACAATTTTCGCATTTTGATAATTCTAAAACATGGGAAGGCCCATAAGATTTTAAGTTCAATAAAAAAGTATATTTTCGACAATATGCCGCTTACGATAAAATCGAAAAAAAGGCTTGATATATATTTATATACTAATGAAAATGTTTAGGACTCTGGATTTTTTTCGAGTCAAATGTCGTTTATGTGGCAAATTTTATAAAACTATTCGATAGTATCGATAGTTTTACATAAAACTATCGAAACTATCGAGTGGAGCGACTATCGATAGTTTTGCAGCTCTACAGATGACGTGAACGAATTTTTCTGTAAGCAGGCCAGAGAAATTCAAAATAAAATGTCTGAGTTTCAGGAAAGAGATTCCGGATGGACTCTTGTTCGCATAGTTCGAGCTGAACTAAATATTAATAAATCTTCTTTAGTAAAAGGAGCTCATTGGATTAACACCCCGCAGAAGCTTGCTAGTCGTGGTGCTTGCATTAACATTGAAAATAGTGATAATTACTGTTTTAAGTGGGCCTTAATTGCGGCAATGAGTACCTCGGCTATCAATTTTCCGAATCGATGCTCTTCATATAACATTGAAGATATTAGTGCTAATATAATTTCGCTTCAAGATGGAACTACAATTGATTTTTCAAATTTGACATTTCCGATGTCAAAATATATTAAGGAATTTGAAATGCGGAATGATGTTAGTGTGTATGTATTTGGATATGACGACGAGAGTGATGAGCTAATTGGACCATTTTATATAACCCAAAATGAGAAAACCAAGCATGTTAACTTATTGCTATTGGAAAACGTCGATGCACATCACTATATTTTTATAAAAGATATTTCAAAGTAAGTAATATATTGGAAAGTTGTTAAAATTAAATAATACAATACGCGTGTTTGATGTCTTACAGACTACTAAAAAGGCAAACAACGACACATTGTGAACGACTCTTATTTTGCAACAGCTGTCTGCAATACACCCATCTTGAAAATATTATGGAGAAACATAAAATGGAATGTGGTAAAATAGTTACCACAATGCCAAAGGCAGAAGACTCAATACTGCGGTTCAAAGGCCACCATAGAAAAATTGACGTCCCTTTTGTTGTATACGCCGATTTTGAATGCGTTTTGCAACAGATAGACTTTAATGTAAGTAGTAAAACTAAATTAAATCAATCACATGTACCCTGCGCATTCAGTTATTTTATTAAGTGTAAGCATGACAATAAACTAGATAAGCTGAGAATTTATACGGGTAAAGATGCTTCTGAAAAATTTGTTACATTTTTGAATCAAGATTGTCAAGATATATAAAGGGTGTTTTTTATTGAGGTATAGAACTTTAAGTTGGCATCACTTTTTTAACTGGCGGCCATTTTGTCAGCTGTCAAGTGATTAATATTTAGTTTGGTTTGCCATTTTATAATGAACAGGTTGACAAAAGAACAACGCTTGCAAATCGTGCAAATTTATTTCGAAAATAATGGTTCAGTTCGCGAAGTTTACCGCAAGCTCCGTCCATTTTATGGTCGACATAATCGTCCATCAGAGCAAATAATTCGGTTAACCATGGATCGTTTTCGCACTACGTTTACTCTATGTGATAATACGCATCCGCAGAGACGTCGAACGGTGCGCACCAAAGAAACAATTGCCGCTGTAGAGCAAAGTGTTGAAGAGGACCCGAATGAATCGATTCGCCACCGTGCACAGCAATTGGAGCCGACTAACCGACTATTTTGTTTCCGAATTGGATGGCATGAATGTGGATGAGTTGTGGTTCCAACAAGACGGCGCTACATGCCACACAGCGCACGTCACAATCGATTTATTGAAGGAAACATTCGATGAGCGCATAATTTCGCGGAATGGACCTGTCAATTGGCCACCAAGATCGTGTGATTTGACACCATTGGATTATTTTCTTTGGGGATATGTGAAGTCGCTCGTCTACGCCAACAAACCAGAAACGTTAGGGGACTTGGAAGCCAACATTCGTGGCGTTATTGCCAACATACGGCCCCATATGCTCGAAAAAGTGGTTGAAAATTGGACCTGTAGAATTGGCTTTATTCGAGCCAGCCGCGGCGGCCACATGCCCGAAATCATATTTAAACATTAATGGCATAAGATTATCCTTCCAATAAAGCCAAATTGATGGACATTAAAACGATTTTCTTGTGTTTTATTTCAATTCGAAGTTCTATACCCCTGAAAAAAAGCACCCTATATAACAATTATCTCACAAAAACAATTGAAATGGATAACTTGACAGATGAAGAAAATGTAACATATTACAATGCGATAACTTGTTACATATGTGGACAATGCTTAAATAATGATCGTGTGAGAGATCATTGTCATATAAGCGGTAAATATCGAGGTGCTGCGCATAACAGATGCAACCTAAGTTATCAAGTACCCAAGTTTATTCCAATCTATTTTCATAACTATTCATCCTATGATTCTCATCTTTTTGTGAAAGAATTAAGTAAGGTTGCGACAAATTTAAAAGTCCTTCCGTTAAATAAAGAGTTATATATATCTCTATCTCAATTTATTAATATGAGTGATGGTACAGATCTTGAACTTAGGTTTCTTGATACAATGCGTTTTATGGCCGATAGTTTGGAATCGTTGGCAAATAATCTTACCGTCAACGATTTTCATACTATTAGAGCACAATTTCAAACAAGCCAAGAATTTAATCTCATAAGGAGAAAAGGAATTTTTCCCTATGATTATCTTAATTAATTTGAAAAACTTAATGAAACACAACTTCCACCTAGAAAAGATTTCTTTAATAAAGTTAATAACAAAGAATGTTCTATTGAAGACTATGCGCATGCGAATGAAGTCTGGGCAATTTTTAACTGCAAAACTTTGAAAGATTATATGGAATTGTATTTGAAAACAGATGTGCTTCTCTTAACGGATATTTTTGAAAATTTTAGAAATGTCTGTAAAAAAATTTATAGCTTAGATCCCTGTCAATACTATACTGCCCCGGGGCTATCTTGGAATGCTATGCTTAAGCATACAAATATTGAATTAGAGCTAATAACCGATATCGACATGTACAATTTCTTTAAAAGAGGGATACGAGGTGGAATTGTCCAATGTTGTAAAAGATACTCCAAGACAAATAATAAGTATTTAGACACTTTTGATAAAAATAAACCTTCCAAATTTCTTATGTATTTAGATGCAAATAATCTTTACGGTTGGGCCATGTCTGAACATCTTCCTTATGGAGGATTCAGATGGTTAAAAAGCGAAGAACTAAATATTAGTCCGCAGTTAATAATTCAAATGATGGTTATGTATATGAGGTTGATTTAGAATATCCTTCTTATTTACATAACATGCATAACGATCTTCCTTTTTGTGCCGAAAACAAGGAAATTGGAGCATCAAAATAGAAAAAACTTATAACTGATTTTTCGCCAAAACGTTCTTATATAATTCATTACAGAGTACTTAAACAATGTCTAGAAAACGGTTTGATTTTGAAAAAAATACAGAGATCTAACTTTTAAGCAGTCTCCATGGTTGAAAGATTATATTGATCTTAATACTAAGTATAGAGCAGAAGCTAGAAATAGCTTTGAAAATTTTTTTTTCAAATTGCTCAACAACGCAGTATATGGGAAAACCATGGAGAATGTGGACAAAAGGAAAGATGTGAGGATTGTTACCAGTTGGACTACATTAAACCGAAACCGCTTGGGTGCTCAAAATTGGATATCTAAATCAAATTTTCATAGCTTAGCAATATTTTCAGAAGATATGGTAGCGATTAAAATGAATCGAGTGAAGACATGTTATAATAAGCCCATATATTTAGGATTTTGTGTGCTGGAACTTTCTAAATGGAAGATGTATAATTTTCATTATAGATACATGCAACCTAAATTCAAGTCAAAATTGAAATTAAAGTACATGGATACTGACTCATTCATATACACAATACAAACTGAAGACTTTTACGCAGACATTAAAAGTGATATAGAACATGAATTTGACACTTCTGACTATCCAGAAACAAATGATTACGGGATTCCTCTCGTAAACAAAAAAGTTCTGGGTATGATGAAAGATGAGAATTGTGGGAAGATTATGGAAGAATTCGTGGGACTACGGTCTAAAATGTACTCCTTTACTGTACAAAATGGAAATGAAATTAAAAAATCTAAAGGAGTAAAAAAATGTGTTTTAGATAAGTATAGCCTAAGTTCGTATAGAGATTGTTTATTTAACAGGTCAAATGTTTATGATAATATGCTAACTTTTAAGTCTAAGTTGCATGAATTATATACTATGCAAATACATAAAGTAATACTAAGTTATCAAGATGACAAGATAAAAGTCAAAAGTGATGGTATAAACACATATGCATGGCATCATATTGAAATTGATGAAACAAATCCTGATTATGAACTTGATATGTTATTATTAGAAATAGAAAAACTTCAAGAAGATGAGTAAAATATGTATACAAATTAAAGCTTCTGTAATTTATTTCTCTAATTATAATTATTAAGTTTTAAGTAAAAATCTTTGTGTCTATTGTAAATTATTTTTTTTTATTTAAGAAATATTGTCTAGTTATTAAGATAACAAAAAGAAAAAAAATATAACATTTCCTACGTTATGTTTCTCTACATAATTTGATTTCCAAAATTGTATATATTATTTGCAAGACTAGTTTTTAAATAAAATACACTAATATGAAAATAAAAAAGCATTAAAAACAAATATTTTTTGTGTACAGTTTTTTATTTATTATCCATCCTTAAATAAAATTTATAAATTTTCACATCTGTTACAATCTTGTGTTGCATTTTTTCTCCAATCTCATAACAAAGTCGTGTTAATTCAATCTTTACATCCCTTTCGTGTATTCCTTGTATTTCATTGATTTGAAGTTTTGTTTTGTTTAAAGCGGAGCAAGTTGGTATATAATATTCATGATAGAAAAGAAGGATTTGTTTTCTTAGAATGTTGTTCCAACATAAAATTGATGAAAAAAATACTCGAATTTGAGTTAGTGATCTCCAAGTGTCAGAATCAATTTTTATTTTAAAGTTTGCTTGTATGATAACTAAAAAACAAACACCTCTTTTATATTGAAACTTATATTCAACATCTCTCTCACTTTCATTATCAATTATATTTATAGAGTTTAAAAAATCCCGACGATTAAGCATATCATGAATATACTCCTTATAGCACATGAGATGTAACCACTCTTCTCGATCCAGTCCAATGTATTGCTTATTTTTATAATTCAACCATATCATTGGCTTAAAATCAAAAGCTGTAGAAAATCCACATGCAATCTTCAATTTCCAATTGAGCAAGTATTCAAACTCAAAAACCAAATCTCTATATATACATATTTTTATTAAAATAAATAAGAAATCATACACATACAAATACATTTTATATTTATTCATAGTTTTTTTTGAGATACATTTTTATAGGTCTCAATAATTTTAAAAATTATTTTTTTCCTAATGTGAAACATGGTACACCGACATGTGTCTGGGCCTTCTTCACATCCTTCACTATACCAGGGGCAGCTGGCAAAATGTCCACTATCAGAGTCCTCCTGCTCTATAATTCCATAGTCCTCATTTTCCGTCAGCATTGAAATAAAAAAATTTATGCTTTCCTTATGCTCATATAGTAATAAGTCCTCAAACGAATGGAGGAATTCAAATAACCGCTCACGTACTTGACTCATTTTTTTAATTTTTATTTTAATTTTCTTTTTTTAAAGAATACTTTTTTCTTGAATGCTATTTTTATATTAGTACTCTGGAAAGGTTTACATTCTTATTTATAGTAAAATATTCTTGCGAAATTAAAATTTTACAAGCAATTTTGAGTTCTTTTGAAATTTTTTGTTTCACTTACACTTTAGCACATTAATATAACTATCTCTCTAATCCTTTGTTTTATAATTTTTTTGTTTCAGTTACACTTTAGCACATTAATATAACTATCTCTCTAATCTTTTGTTTTTTTTTTCAGTTACACTTTAGCACATGAATATAACTATCTCTATGATCTTTTGTTTTGAAATTTTTTGTTTCAGTTACGCCTTAGAACGTCAAAATATGTAACTATCTCTTTCACTACAATTCTATCAGTGACAAAACAAAAAATTTACGTAAAATATAATTACAATATGAGAAAAAGAGATAGCTACGATACTGATCTTTCTTTTAAGAACTATTTTTTACCTATTTTAAGATTGATAGAAATATTTAATACATCAGTTTACAAAAAGCAGATTGAGCTATCTGTCAGAGAAGAAAAAAAATACATATAAAAATTAAATTTAATTATCTAATATTGTAATAATGAATCCTCCAGATTTGATCACGAAATTCAACACATTGAATAAAAAAAAATTAATTCATATAAAAGAGCTCCAGGACTCAACTAAGTATGCAGTTAAAAACGCTAAGCGTGTGACGAGTAAATACGGCACCACAATTCAAATTGAACTAGAAAACAACATAATGTTTTTACCAATTCGGTACAACACGCTATCGGATGATGACATAATAGAACTGGCATCCGGGATATATTGCATATGTAAGCAAGGAGACAGTGGCTTAAAATTGGATACTGCTGCTGAAATAAATATCTTTTTAACAAATGCTCAATACCCACAGTGGTAATAATATGTAGAAACTATTATTTTATAAACATTTTTATTAATAAAACAGAAAAATTTTTAAAAATTGTTCGTGTGTTGTATTTATTTATTTTTTAAACTTATTTTGTAAAGAAATTGAAGACATAAATGTCCACATTTAAATGAATTATAATATTGATATTGATTGTAATTATATTTTATATTTTTGCCTAGATATTTAACTAGTTCTAATGGAGGTTGCAAATTTCCAAAACTGTCGAAATATTCTTTATGTTCATTGTTTTTATAATATGCTACCCAATGGGTTCCAGGTCCTCTTGATAAATCCAAATTAATGATTCCGCATTCTCTTTTTCTCGATCGTTTTGGTAGTGTATCCAACATAAAAACTCCTCTAAAGTATGGAATGTTTGTTGAAAAGTTTCTCAGATCAACATCAGATAGAGGTTTATTGGGCAGCTTTACGAAAAATTTGGTTTTTGTTTTTCTTGACAAACCAATCCATATCCTTTCTTATATGGTTTAAGGTAAAAACCTTTCCCCATTGCCACTGCTTCCATTGTTTTATTATGTCTAGTTGCTTCATCAAGTTGTTGTTTAGCATTCTTTGCAGCATTTATTGCTTTTGCTATAGCTGCTCCGCCAGTAGAAAGACTACCGATTGCACTCAGAACAGTAAGAATAGGTACCAAAGGTAAGAATCCACCAATCTTTGGAACATTAATTATGCGTGGTATTATAACTTGCGATTTCTTTCCCCTTAACGACTTGTTGATAGCCTTACGTGCAATCCTAATGGCAGAGTTGATGTCTTGAGGTTTTTCCTTCTTCAGTACTTTTGTTGCATTTTTAATTGATGTACTGAACAGCTTTTTTCCATTTTGCCCACTTTTTTTGCAACCTTCTTTAATCCCATACCAAGTTTTCTTTTGGCTTTCATTGCGTTAGTAACCATATACGCAAACGATTTTTCTGCAAGACTGCTATCCTTTGAAAGAACTCGTTCCCAAGCTTTATTTTCAAGAATTTTATCAGCTTGATGTCTACTATTTAAATCATTTGTTTTGGAATAAGCAATATCGTAATTTTTACATGCAGCGTCTAATAAATTTATTCCTTTGTCACCGCGGTCTAAACGTTTTTGTAATTTTGTTCCGGGTCCACAAAACTGATACCCAGGAAGGTGTAGTTCAACAGGTAGAAAGTTTATTACTCTATTCACTAAACCTTTTCCAACGGCTGGTTTTTTATAACTAAACGTTTTGTTATAATGTATAAGCATCTTATTTTATTTTTTCTTCTATAATAAAAGTAAAATTTATGAAATGCAATTAGTTATAAGAATGCAATTAGTAAAACAACATAAAAATATTGTGATTCGCAATATTGATGCTTCAACGAAAATCAGATCTAAAATAAAACATAGCTCTCTCTTACCAAATTCTATTCGTGCTCTAACAGTTGGACCATCAAATTGTGGAAAGACTAATGTTATGATTAGCTTGCTAGAAAGTCCTAATGGACTCAAGTTTGAAAACATCTATTTATACTAAAAATCCCTTTATCAACCAAAATATGAATACTTAAAGCGATTAATTTAACAAATTAAAGGGATGGGATACTACACATTTACAGATAATGAAAAAGTTATTCCTCCTGACGAAGCGAAAACTAATTCTATTATGATCTTTGATGATGTTGCATGCGAAGAGCAAAATAATATACGAGCATATTTTTGCATGGGACGACATAAGGATGTTGATTCATTCTACTTGCGCCAAACTTATACGAGAATCCCCAAGCACTTAATAAGAGACAATGCAAATGTGATTATAATGTTTAAACAAGATGAGACAAACATGAAGCACGTTTATAGTGATCATGTTGCCAGCGATATGAGTTATGAAAAGTTTCATGAAATTTGTCGAGAGTGTTGGAAGGATAAATATGGATTTTTGATGATAAGCAAAGATAATGATCTAAACAATGGTCGCTATAGAAAGCAATTCGACTATTTTATAACGATATAAATTACTCTACATAAAAGTAAAACATTAGTACTTAATTTGGCCTTGAGCATAGTACATCTACTTATTTCCTAAAGTATTTACCATACCTGATCTGAAAGCTGATCTGATACCTGATCTAATATCTGATACCTGATCTGATAGCTGAACTAATAAGTCATCTGTTAAGTAATAGCTGATCTGATAGCTGATACCTGATCTGGTGTCTAATAGTTGAAAATGGATGAAAAAGTTTTAAAAGAGCTAATAAAGACAAGAAATGTTTTAAAGAAAAAATTTCGTAGTATAAAAGTTGATGAGGCAGATACACATGAGCAATTCAAAGATACATTTAAACCAATAATAGAACCATTAACAGAATTTGTGAACAATTCTAAAAATAATAAAAGAAGTATTAAAGCAGAAAGAGATGAATTTCAAACGAAAGTTTATAAAAATTCAAAATGTCCATTCAACGAACAATCAGTTAAGTTAGAGACAAGTACTCCAAAGAAACTTGTCGAAGAAACGTTATGCAATAAAAATATCTCACTTAGTAATCGAAACGCAAATAAGGCTGATAATGTTGATACTGATGACGATGATGATGACAACGATGATTTTTACTCTCAATCGGAAACTTTAGACAATTCAGATAATAATAAGAGTTATGCTGACCTAGCACTCTTGGAAAGCAGAAACGAATTAGATACTCTATACGGCCCACATAAAGATTTTAATAATGAATGGAAGTTTGGCAATAGTAGTATTAACCTTACTGAAGATAAAATAGCGATTGGAAATCAAATATGGGCTTTCACACCAGGTTTATTTTCTTTACTGTTTCACAAAACACCAAAATATTATGATAAACATGAATTAGATATCTATAAGAAAATTTTAGTAAGCACAAATGCATACAAAAGAAAATATAGACCTGATGCACAAATCAAAGGGACGAGAGCATATAAATATAAGCATATTATCAGTGAATTGTTTAAGAAAGAAAGTGAAAAGAACTCATCAACTTCATCATCATTACATAAAATAAAAAGTCCTTACAAGGGTGAGGGTTTGATGCAACTAAACACATACAAACCTAACTATATATACTGGGACGATCCTAATGAGTTAGTAGATCGCCTTAGGCTATTGCTGGCATCACAAGCTGCAGGTCATACTAATCACAATAACGAAATTGTCTCAATTATCGAAGAATTATATGAGGCAAACATTATAGAATAATATTTATCTGCATAAATCATGTCCATCGATAAGTTCGGGCACTATCTTAATGATACAAGTGGTACTGTTTTTGTGAAAAATGTTCCTGAGCTGTTGGGCTTCGTTGTGGATACAACTAATAACATTGACGTTCAAAACAAAAGAATCAAAAATGTGGCAAAAGCTTTGGAGGAAAACGATGTTGTTAATAAACTGCTTCTGCAAAGTCAAATTCAAGAGGTTTGAGATGAAATCAACATGATCTTAAGTCAAAAACTCAATGAAATTCAGGAAAAAATTTCAAGTATGAAACTATTTTTTGAAAAAGAAATTAAAAAGATAAATGAGTTAATTTATGGGTATGTAAGAAATATGATGGTCGACAGTACTTAAATGAACTCACTCTGAACTCAACATATCCCATCAAATTCTAAATACGTTAAATAATGACTTCAAAAAGAAATTTGATAAATGAACTACATAAGCAAGCACGAAAACATTTTCCACGTCGAAGAGTTGTTATGAAAGGAATAGATGATCTTTGGCAAGCTGATTTAGTTGAAATGGGGAACTATTCTACAGACAATAGAGATTATCGATTTTTGCTGACTGTAATTGATACATTTTCAAAATTTTCTTGGGCAGTACCCTTGAAAAGAAAGACTGCATTGGAAACAACCCAGGCTATGCAGAATATTTTTCAACTGGGACGAATACCAAAAAACTTGCAAACAGATGATGGTAAAGAGTTTTTCAATAAACACTTTGGAAAATTGATGAATAAATATAGGGTGTTTTTTTAAGAGGTATAGAACTTCGAATTGAAATAAAACACAAGAAAATCGTTTTAATGTCCATTAATTTGGCTTTATTGGAAGGATAATTTTATGCCATTAATGTTTAAATATGATTTCGGGCATGTGGCCGCCGCTGCTGGCTCGAATAAAGCCAATAAAATACCAATAGGATCTTATGAATTGAATGATATAGTTGATTATATTAAACATAACTATAAACAGTATTGTCCGGAAAATAAAATTGATATAGAAGCTAATAACAATACAATGCAAGTAAGAGTTAATAGCTCTAAGGATCCCATATACTTTAAAAAAGATAATACAATTGGAAAACTTTTTGGATTCAATAAGAAAATTCTAGCTCCTAACCAAGACCATTACTCAGATCTACCAGTCAATATTTTCATCGTGAATATCTTGCGTGTTGAATGTAGTATAGTGGTTAACACATATACGAATAACTCACAAGCACACACATTACATGAATTTGCGATCAATGTCCCCCCAGGGTATAAAATTGTTGAGATTCCTCGAAATCTTACCTATTTGCCAGTTAACTGTCGAGAGATAAGTTCTCTCACTCTACGCATAGTTGATCAGAACGGTGATTTAATTAATTTCCGAGGAGAGGAAATCACAACACGAATACATTTGAGATCTAGCAAATAATGATAATATACAACGTCAAGCAATCTAAGGATAAAATTGGATACACTCATAAAACACTATTGCAAACCAAACCACAATTAAAGCGATCATTACAAAAAAAACATTTTACGCAAGAAAATAAAAAATTTTTGAAGTCTCTCAATTTAAGGTTGACAAAGAAATGAGTTACATACTAGATGTTCTAGAAAAACCTCAATCAGACGAGAGTATAATTAAAAAGGACTATCACACATATACACCATACCTACAATCCTTCAACAATAACGATGAGATTCGAATTTCAATACAAAATCAAGACTTATATGTGCTACCCAGCGAAAGCTACATATATGTTGAGGGAAGTATTGTAGATGATAATGACAGCAAAATATCTTCGTTTTTATATCTAAACTTAAAAAATAACTTTGTGGCACATCTCTTTGACGAAATTCGATATGAACTTAATGGCATAGAAATTGATCATACAAGACATTTAGCGATTACAAGCAGCCTAAAAAATTTTGTTTCCTTATCACCAACAGAAAGTGTTGGCTTGTACAATGCAGGATGGAACAAACTCGATGATTTGGATATTTCAAATGGACACTTTAATTTCTATGTACCACTGAAACTATTTTTAGGTTTCGCTGAAGACTATAATAAAATTATACTCAGCGGTAAACATGAATTGGTTCTCTTACGTAGTAAGAACGATGAAAAACTCGTATACCAACTGTTGCTACTGACAAACCAAAAATTAGTATCTCAAACATCTCATGGAGAATTCCGCATGTACAATTATCCGATCTGAGCAAATTGAATATGATTAAAATTATTAACAGTGGTGCTTCTATACCAATGGCATTTCGCAGTTGGGATTGTCACATTAATTCTCAACTAAATACAGGAACTAGCTATATATGGAATGTTAAATTGGCTGCAAATAGAGAACGACCCCGTTTTGTGTTGATTGCTTTTCAACAAGAAAATAAGTTTGTTCATTGTAATTTAAACAATTTAAAAGTACATTTAAATTCCGAATCGTACCCATATGATGATTTAAATATAAAATTTAAAAATGATCGGTATGCCATCCTATATGATATGTATCTACGGTTTCAACAAAGCTACTACATGAGGGAATCACCATCACTTCTAACTGCTCAAGAATTTAAAAATAGTGTGCCGATAGTGGTAGTAGATGTCAGTCACCAAAACGAAGCCCTCTCTAACGGTCCTGTTGATATAAAAATTGAAATTGAAACAGAATCCAATATACCTACCGATACATCAGCTTTTTGCATACTCATCCACGACCGCATAATAGAATACATACCCTTAAAAGGTCAAGTTCGTAAGATAATGTAAATAAAAAATAATAAAATAAGATGATTGAGGATAAAGTTTTCATCGATATGCAAGGATTTAAATCTAATTCAAACATCTTCATTGCAAAAGAAATAGCAATTGTTTTTAACAATAAGGAGCACATGAATTTTATTATTAAACCACCGTTTAACTTGAAAAGATTATCAATAGCAAAACAAAGAGAAGCGAATTGGCTAACAAGAAACTTTCATCATCTGAATTGGAATGACGGATCAATATCATTTAAGAGTGTTGTAAAATTTTTAAAATCCAATTTAAAACATTATTCAATCTATGTTAAGGGTGTGGAAAAGAAGAAATGGTTTGAAAAACTACTTCAAATTAGAGTTTTCAACATCGAGGATATTGGCTGCATCAACTTTAAGCAAATACAACTAAAATATCCGGAATATTTTTACTGCAGCTATCACAATTATGGAGTTTGTGCCTTAAGAAATGCATATTTACTTTATCAAGAAAATAACTAAAAAATATATTTTATTTTTCTATTCTTACATTGTCACAACATATATTTACGATATTTTTTTAAATAAATACGTAGATTAAAATTATAAAAAAATTTTGTTCAATCATTTATTTATATGTTTATGGTATGTACAAAAACACAGAGAGAAATGTCAGCAAGCAGTGAAAATAACAACCAATCTTTGACAATCCTCAATATCACAAACTTCAATTTCTTTACAAAAGAAGTGAAAAGAATGCATAAATACAACACGCATAAATTGTATATTTTATTCATTTCTTCAACCTCTTTACACATAAAAAATATAAAATCAAACAACAACAACAACAAAACCAAAACATTGATATCTCACCAGCATACATAATTACTTTCTAAAATACCCTTCCATGTCCCCAGCTAAAAAAACGAATATTACAAACAAAAAAAAGTAATGCCGAGTTGCACACTATGATATTTTGTGACATCGCAACAGTGTGCCCTAGTGGTAACGTTTATCATTTCCGTTTTTTATTCCATATAAAAAAAAAATAAAAAAAAATAAAAAAAACATAATGTGAAAGGCGTTGCACACATTTTAAAAAATGATTAGAACACAAGAAAATGCCAGATTTGTACTCGGCATTGCACATATACATATACGACTACTTACCCATCTGCCAACGCTCAAGTTAATAATGATTAGAACACAAGAAAATGCCAGATTTGTACTCGGCATTGCACATATACATATACGACTACTTACCCATCTGCCAACGCTCAAGTTAAAAATGATTAGAACACAAGAAAATGCCAGATTTGTATTCGGCATTGCACATATACATGTACGACTACTTACCCATCTGCCAACGCTCAAGTTATTGTAAAAACATACACAAATACACACGTATGAGCATAACGTTGGCTCCCATGATCGCGCATCTCTAATTCCCTTTGACAATCATAAATATCTTACACTTCAATTTTTCCAACCTTCAAATAAGTTCATAAATTACATATTTCGTTTACCTCTTCAAACTCTTTAAATATAGGAAATTGAAAAATCAAACTAAATAAAACCAACAACAAAAAACATTCATAGATTTCCCACAAGCATACATAATTTCTTTCTAAAATAATCTTCCATGACCACCAGCTAGAAAAAGAATATTGCAAAGAGACAAAAGCAACATTTTTTCACTATGCACACACGCACTTACACTGCTTCAACCGCTTAACAAACAAAAAAAAATTCCATTCAAAATTAAAATTAAAACAAAACCCTACATAAAATCCTTCGTACCTACATAATTAACTATGTACATCAGTAGATTAGTAATGGGGACGATAGTCCTGTTTTGGGAATTCAAAACCGGGAAAAAATAAAAACGATGGCAACCCTGTTACAAATGGGGGGATTTTGGGGATTTTCATGCTGAGAGTTTCTTGGCTATGTGTGTGTGTGTGTGAGTTTGATTCTTTGTTTATGTGTATGTATACTTGTGTGCCCAGCTTTTGTTGTTATTGTAGAGAAACGTTGTGCTTACAGTGCATGGATGTATGTATATGTGGGTGTTGTATGTGTGTATGTGTGTGAGTTTTATTCTTTCTGTGTATGGGAATGTATGTACACTTGTGTACAGGTTTTGTTGTTATTGTAGAGAAACGTTGTATGTGTGGGATGTTTGTGTGTGTGTATGTATGTGTGCGTGTATATGTGTGCGTTTTTGTATTTAATTGTATGTTTGTCGGTCTCAGATACTTTTGTCGTAGTGGCAGACAATCATTATACCCAGTAGGAAATGTCGATGGTGAAAATGTACTGAGTCGCTTTTGACTTTGTCACCAGTACTACTATATAATTATATCCCATTCAATAATTTTCACTATAGACATTTAGCATATGCTTGTCATTTAAAATATACTAGTAACACTAAAACAATTGAATAGGTATGACTACGTGGTTCTTATTGGAACGTAGAGACATACCAACCAGACAGTTAGTTACTGGTATATTTCTATAATTTATGTACATACAAAAAGGTATGTATATTGACAAGTTGTTGCAAAATCTTTCCTTTTTACTGACAGATAGAATAAAACGTATTATACTATAATGGTCACTAGAATTTTAGTGTTGACACAAAGACACTTGATCCCTGTCTGACTGCAGGGTAGTGACAACGAATTCGTGTGTATGTAGAATCATTATTTTTGTGTTGTGAGTTGTCGTTGCTATGCATATGTATGGTTATTGTGCTCGTATGTATGCATGAATTTTTTTATTTCTGGGGAAATATTCTAGTAGCTGCAGATAGTGGCAGCCCTGATATCTGCTGAAAATGGAAGTGGAGAGGGAATGTATTTGATAATGTATGTACATATATGTTTTTGGAGTAATGTACGTGATCGTATGGTGGGGGACGAAGGTGATGTTATGAAATCTTCGTTTATTTATTTAAGAAATATTGTTTCGTATTTCATGACAGAGGAGTTTGAATTTCATAATATTATAAAATTTCATTATGTATGTATGTTTGTGTATTACGTGATCACTTCTTTGTGTATGTGTGTGTGCCAGTATGTAAATGATTTTCTCGCGCTGGTATTTATATGTAGATAGAAATAAATAGTTTTCAATATCGACATTTGGTACTATAAAATACTATCATATGTCTGGACTTCCCTAATCTTATTATGTTTTTATACTTACTCTTGTTTTATATTTTCTCATACTTAAATTTGTCTCGCGTTAAAGTCTGCCTGTGTGATATTTGTTTATATTACAGATTTTGTTTATTTCAATCTTTGAATACATTTTTTTTTGTCAATGATGTCTTTTGTTCTTCTTGTTGTTGGTGTTGTTGTTGTAAATATTCGTCTGTGTATAGATGCGATATATTCAGTTTTTTTTTTTTTTTATTTGAAAATAAAAACGTTTTAATTTTTATCTGCGTTTACTTAAAAGTTTGTGAGGATTTTCTGTTTTTAAGTAAAACTGAATTCCTGAAGATACATACTCTATAGTAATAGCAACTATAATAGAAATATTCCTTATACTCAATTTATATTTTTTAAAGTTGATGCAACGTTAGTAAGTTAACGTTAGAAATTTTTGTGGTACATAATTTTTTTTAACTATAGACTTTTTTTCTTCACTTTCTACATTTGTTTTCAAAATCTTGCTTTGCTTTATGAAAATGTATAAACATTTTTAAATGAAACTGATCCGGCACTCCAGCTTATATACTGATAGTTTTTTTTTTTTCTTTGGTAGTCAACTTACTTCTTTTTTTATTTTTATTGATAAACATTTAAAATCAAAAGGGAGCTTTATATTGAAATTATTATTTTCATAATTGTTGAAAACAATCACTAGTTTTTTTTTTTTTTTTTTTTTTTTTTTTTTTTTTTTTTGTGATGAAATCATTTGAAGTTGAAGCTGATATCTTTGCTTACTGTTTTAAATTAAAATTTTATTCAATAGAATAAAAGGAGCTTTTTTCTTAAATTCTGATGCAGTTAAGATCGGATATGAGACTGAATTTAAATGTACTTTTAAATTAGTCACAATGAACAAACTTATTTTCTTGTTGAAAAGCGATCATCAGAAAACGAAGTGGTTTTCAGAGACTTTAGGTATACCCTTTCGACGGTTCCTCTAGGATACAAGATGACTTTGTTTGACGAAATTTCTGTTGCTTTATACTGATAATATGTTTACATTAATAAGGTACATATGTATATGTTTATTTTATGAAGGGCTATTACCTATGGCTTTCATTTGACGTTCTATATGATTTTTTTTTATCATTTTATTAAAGTTCAGCGTGCTGTGTATATATTTCTGAAATGTTTAAGTGTGCTTTGTGTGTCCATCGGACAGAGTGTACGTTTTAGTTGGTCAGTCAGTCTATATATTTATTTTTTTTTTTTTCTTCTAATGTACCACACCTTTTTTTCACATTTTACTACTTGAAATAGAGAATTTTTGTCTAATTTTTTTCTGGGTATCTACATACATTAGTTAAATATGTGTATGAATTTTTAAGAAAAAATTTTAAATAAAATATTGGAAAAAGAATTAATTATGTGAATGGTTTTTATTTCTTTATTATCTTTACTTCGCTAGATCAAAAAAATTTTTGTTTTTGCTTATTTGCAAATTCTTGTTTTCATGTCGCTTAAACATGTACAGTCATGTTTTCATGACGCTTAAACATGCACAGTCTTGTTTTAATATCGTTTAAGCATGCACAGTCTTGTTTTCATGTCGCTTAAACATGCACAGTCTTGTTTTCTTTGAGAGGTTATGCACAAGACAAATTGAATTTCACAACATTATGAAATTCCATTAAATTTCATATTTTCATAAAGAGAAACAATTTAGAGAATCGGCTAAGTCCTTATATTTTTCACTAGAAACAAGTTTCTGTTATTTTATATTCGAATAGATGAATCCTAAATTTCCTTTAAAAAATAATACAAAACAAGGAATAATTTAATTTAATTTAATTTTATTTATATTAATAATACATTTTAATTTTATTTTATTTATTTTAATTATAATGATGGAAATATTTCATAGTATCTAATTATTAAATTTTCTAATATACTTTTGCGCAAAAAATATATTGTACATCTGCAAGTATCAGGTCCTTCCTCACACTCAGAATCATACCAAGGACAGCTTTTGAAGTGTCCTTCTGTGTTGTCTTCATCTTCCATGATACCATATTCTTCGTTCTCAGCCAGCATATTTTTAAAAAATTTGATCATCTCCCAATGATCAAAAAGCCTGAAGCTTTCAAAATCTCTTATAAATTGGTTTAGAGTACGTCTAATTAGGCTCATTATATTTGCCGATAAATTAATGAATGATGATTGTTTGAAGGTTTCTTTAAGACTAATTTGCTCTTTAAATTTTTAAAGTACTATCTTTTGATATTTAAAATATCTATACCATCATCTATATTCCATACTTCTTTTTTAGCACTCTATCTCTCTCTATCATTTTCTCTCTATAACTATCTCTTTCTGTCTATCACTACCCCTCCACTTATTCACTATTTCACCATATTTTCGATTAGCCTTCTTGAAGTCGTCATCGCTACTTTTAAGATCATTTTCAGTTAAACATTCAAAGTGCGGAGAAGTAAATAAAAAAAAAATAAATAAATAAAACAAAAATGGAGTCTACAACAAATCTAACATCAAAATTTAATTCACTAAAAAATAAAACCTTAATCCACATAAAGGAGCTTGAGACATCAACTAAATACACCATTCGAAAAGTGTCAAGAGTAACAACAAAATATGGGCCAACACTAAAAGTTGAAATGGAAAACCACATAATGTTCCTCCCAAAGTGATATAATGCTTTAACCGATGCTGAAATTAAAGAACTCTCGAGCGGATCATATTGCTTAAGTAGAGAAGGTGAACAAAGCTTAATTGTTGAAAGCGAGCTGAGTGAATTTCTAACTCAAAATTCCCAATTTCCAATTTGGCAATAATATATAATAATTTTGTATTTTAAATTATAAATAAAAATACATGAAAGAGTTTTGTAAAATATAAATGTTTGTGCTTTTTTATTTAATATTTTCAGTTATTTCATAAAGAAATTTAAGACATAAATGACCACAGGTAAATGTATTGAAATTCTGATGTTGATTATAGTTGTATTTTATATTTCTACCAAGATATTTGACTACTTCCGAAGGAGGTTGTAAGTTTCCAAAGCTGTCGAAATATTCTTTTTCATTGTTGTTTTTATAATATGCTACCCAATGTGTACCAGGTCCTGTTGATACGTCTAAATTGATTATTCCACATTCTATTTTCTTTGTTCGTTTTGGTAGAGTATTCAACATGAAAACTCCTCTAAAATATGGAATATTTATAGAGAAACGGTTTATGTCCACATCAGATAGTGGTCTATTCATAGCATCTCTAAGAGTTTTTTGATTCCTTTTTGTAAACTAAACCATAACCCTTTTTATATGGTTTTAAGTAAAGTCCCTTTCCAACTGCTATAGATTCCATCGCTATATTATGTCTAATTGCTTCATCAAGTTGATTTTTTGCATTCTTTGTTGCATTAACAGCTTTAGCTATAGCAGCACCTCCAGTTGTTAGACTACCAATTGTACCCAGAGCAGTTAAAATCGGTATTAGAGGCAAAAACCCACCAATTTTTGGTACACGTATTACATGTGGTACTATAATTTGAGATTTTCTTCCTTTTAATGATTCGTTGATAGTTTTTCGGGCAATTTTAATTGCTGAGTTAATATCTAATGGTTTTTCCTTCTTTAGTATTTTTGTTGCAGCTCTAATTGATGTTCTAAACAGTTTTTTATCATTTATCTTGTTCTTTTTAACATTTTTCTTTTTCTCCACACCCATATCAAATTTTGTTTTGGCTTTCATTGCGTTAGTAACCATATAGGCAAATGATTTTTCAGCAATACTACTATCTTTTGATAAAACTCGATCCCAAGCTGAATTTTCAAGTATTTTATCAGCTTTATGTCTAATGCTTAAATCCTTATTTTTTGAATAAGCTATATCGTGATCTTTACAAGCAGAGTCCAATAAATTAATTCTTTTGTCACCTCAATTTAAACGTTTTTGTAGTTTTGTTTCAGGTCCACAATACTAATATCCCAGGAAGATAAAGTTCACCAGTTAGAGAGTTTATTTTTTATCTACTATACCTCCTCCAACGAAGGTGTTTTTATGACTAAACGTTTTCTGATATTATATAACTATATCATCTAATTTTGTCGATAATAACAGGTAACATTTATAAAATCTATTTAGTTCGTAATATTGTTCCTTCTACTATTTTTTTTTTGTTTACTTGCCTCTATCTTGCCTGATGGTTTCTCAGCCTTTAAACTTGTATATTCTCAACTTCTGTCTTGATGTTACTTTCTTCTTTCATGCGAATTCTTGTTTTTTCTTCTCATATCGCTTAAACATGCACAGTCTTGTTATCTTTGAAAGGTTCTGCACAAAACAAATCGAATTTCACAATATTATGAAATTCCATTATATTTCATTAGGTATTTTCTTATCGACACCAACTGCTTCAACACCATCTCATTTACGTTTGCTAACAGCAAATAGTACAATAGGTGTCAGCTATTAGATCAGCTTATCAGCTATTAGATCAGCTTATTAGCACCTGGTCTGTTTTTCAGATCAGCTTTTCAGGAGCTGGTCTGGTTTTCAGATCAGCTTATCAGGACCTGGTCTGGTTTTCAGATCAGCTTTTCAGGACCTGGTCTGGTTTTCAGATCAGCTTTTCAGGACCTGGTCTGGTTTTCAGATCAGCTTATCAGGACCTGGTCTGGTTTTCAGATCAGCTTTTCAGGACCTGGTCTGGTTTTCAGATCAGCTTATCAGGACCTGGTCTGGTTTTCAGATCAGGCTATCAGGACCTGGTCTGGTTTTCAGATCAGCTTATCAGGAGCTGGTCTGATTTTCATGTCAGCTTATTAGGAGCTGGTCTGATTTTCAGGTCAGCTTATTAGGAGCTGGTCTGGTTTTCAGGTCAGATGAAATAACTAAAGTCTATCTTTTATTAGCAGTATTTTTTTTTTTTTTTTTTTTTTTTTTTCTATAACGAAAATCGTTTAATTCAATATATTTGCTTATAATCAAAAATCCATATTTATCCTTCCAACACTCTACAAATTTTTTAAAACTTGTCAAAATTCATATTACTGCCAACATGAACCTTGTAAACATGCTTCATATTTTCCTCATCTTACTTAAACATTATAATTACATTTGCATTGTCTCTTATTAAATGCTTATAGCCATATTCATAAAAATTGTAAACAGCATTTCAAATGTTGTTTGAGCAAAATTCGCTAAAATTGTATTCATAATAGAATATTAGCGTAAAAACGTTTTTTAACTTGCGTAAATCACCAAATCTTAAAAATTAAATGCACCCATATTTAAAATAATTTTGAATTGACGTCGTTGTAGTTTTGCTTCTTGTTTATTTATATTTTTAACTTTGTCTGTATGTATGTATGTATGCCTGTATTAAGAATTATGCTCATGTTTGGCACAAGTAGAATGAGTCATCATTCTTCTGTCGCCCCATACAAAAATATACACGTACACGTACATATGTATGTATATTATTCTGCTTTCCACATGAAACATCAGCAAATATCATAATTGAAATGTTTTAAGCTTCATTACCAGAAAAAAAAATAAATGTATAATAACCCATTCTTTTAATTATGAAATTATGTAATTTCTTTAAGTATTCATATTTGTAGTAGTATATAGATAATTTTAGTATAAATATATGTTTTTAAACCTCAGATAGTAGTTGTGAACTGGGCATCCGGCGTAGATTAAAATTGCTTTCTACTTAAGCAATATGATCCGCTCGAGAGTTCTTTAATTTCAGCATCGGTTAAAGCATTATATCACTTTGGGAGGAACATTATGTGGTTTTCCATTTCAACTTTTAGTGTTGGCCCATATTTTGTTGTTACTCTTGACACTTTTCGAATGGTGTATTTAGTTGATGTCTCAAGCTCCTTTATGTGGATTAAGGTTTTATTTTTTAGTGAATTAAATTTTGATGTTAGATTTGTTGTAGACTCCATTTTTGTTTTATTTATTTATTTTTTTTTTATTTACTTCTCCGCACTTTGAATGTTTAACTGAAAATGATCTTAAAAGTAGCGATGACGACTTCAAGAAGGCTAATCGAAAATATGGTGAAATAGTGAATAAGTGGAGGGGTAGTGATAGACAGAAAGAGATAGTTATAGAGAGAAAATGATAGAGAGAGATAGAGTGCTAAAAAAGAAGTATGGAATATAGATGATGGTATAGATATTTTAAATATCAAAAGATAGTACTTTAAAAATTTAAAGAGCAAATTAGTCTTAAAGAAACCTTCAAACAATCATCATTCATTAATTTATCGGCAAATATAATGAGCCTAATTAGACGTACTCTAAACCAATTTATAAGAGATTTTGAAAGCTTCAGGCTTTTTGATCATTGGGAGATGATCAAATTTTTTAAAAATATGCTGGCTGAGAACGAAGAATATGGTATCATGGAAGATGAAGACAACACAGAAGGACACTTCAAAAGCTGTCCTTGGTATGATTCTGAGTGTGAGGAAGTACCTGATACTTGCAGATGTACAATATATTTTTTGCGCAAAAGTATATTAGAAAATTTAATAATTAGATACTATGAAATGTTTCCATCATTATAATTAAAATAAATAAAATAAAATTAAAATGTATTATTAATATAAATAAAATTAAATTAAATTAAATTATTCCTTGTTTTGTATTATTTTTTAAAGGAAATTTAGGATTCATCTATTCGAATATAAAATAACAGAAACTTGTTTCTAGTGAAAAATATAAGGACTTAGCCGATTCTCTAAATTGTTTCTCTTTATGAAAATATGAAATTTAATGGAATTTCATAATGTTGTGAAATTCAATTTGTCTTGTGCATAACCTCTCAAAGAAAACAAGACTGTGCATGTTTAAGCGACATGAAAACAAGACTGTGCATGCTTAAACGATATTAAAACAAGACTGTGCATGTTTAAGCGTCATGAAAACATGACTGTACATGTTTAAGCGACATGAAAACAAGAATTTGCAAATAAGCAAAAACAAAAATTTTTTTGATCTAGCGAAGTAAAGATAATAAAGAAATAAAAACCATTCACATAATTAATTCTTTTTCCAATATTTTATTTAAAATTTTTTCTTAAAAATTCATACACATATTTAACTAATGTATGTAGATACCCAGAAAAAAATTAGACAAAAATTCTCTATTTCAAGTAGTAAAATGTGAAAAAAAAAGGTGTGGTACATTAGAAGAAAAAAAAAAAAAAAAATATATAGACTGACTGACCAACTAAAACGTACACTCTGTCCGATGGACACACAAAGCACACTTAAACATTTCAGAAATATATACACAGCACGCTGAACTTTAATAAAATGATAAAAAAAATCATATAGAACGTCAAATGAAAGCCATAGGTAATAGCCCTTCATAAAATAAACATATACATATGTACCTTATTAATGTAAACATATTATCAGTATAAAGCAACAGAAATTTCGTCAAACAAAGTCATCTTGTATCCTAGAGGAACCGTCGAAAGGGTATACCTAAAGTCTCTGAAAACCACTTCGTTTTCTGATGATCGCTTTTCAACAAGAAAATAAGTTTGTTCATTGTGACTAATTTAAAAGTACATTTAAATTCAGTCTCATATCCGATCTTAACTGCATCAGAATTTAAGAAAAAAGCTCCTTTTATTCTATTGAATAAAATTTTAATTTAAAACAGTAAGCAAAGATATCAGCTTCAACTTCAAATGATTTCATCACAAAAAAAAAAAAAAAAAAAAAAAAAAAAAAAAAAAAAACTAGTGATTGTTTTCAACAATTATGAAAATAATAATTTCAATATAAAGCTCCCTTTTGATTTTAAATGTTTATCAATAAAAATAAAAAAAGAAGTAAGTTGACTACCAAAGAAAAAAAAAAAAACTATCAGTATATAAGCTGGAGTGCCGGATCAGTTTCATTTAAAAATGTTTATACATTTTCATAAAGCAAAGCAAGATTTTGAAAACAAATGTAGAAAGTGAAGAAAAAAAGTCTATAGTTAAAAAAAATTATGTACCACAAAAATTTCTAACGTTAACTTACTAACGTTGCATCAACTTTAAAAAACATAAATTGAGTATAAGGAATATTTCTATTATAGTTGCTATTACTATAGAGTATGTATCTTCAGGAATTCAGTTTTACTTAAAAACAGTAAATCCTCACAAACTTTTAAGTAAACGCAGATAAAAATTAAAACGTTTTTATTTTCAAATAAAAAAAAAAAAAACTGAATATATCGCATCTATACACAGACGAATATTTACAACAACAACACCAACAACAAGAAGAACAAAAGACATCATTGACAAAAAAAAAAATGTATTCAAAGATTGAAATAAACAAAATCTGTAATATAAACAAATATCACACAGGCAGACTTTAACGCGAGACAAATTTAAGTATGAGAAAATATAAAACAAGAGTAAGTATAAAAACATAATAAGATTAGGGAAGTCCAGACATATGATAGTATTTTATAGTACCAAATGTCGATATTGAAAACTATTTATTTCTATCTACATATAAATACCAGCGCGAGAAAATCATTTACATACTGGCACACACACATACACAAAGAAGTGATCACGTAATACACAAACATACATACATAATGAAATTTTATAATATTATGAAATTCAAACTCCTCTGTCATGAAATACGAAACAATATTTCTTAAATAAATAAACGAAGATTTCATAACATCACCTTCGTCCCCCACCATACGATCACGTACATTACTCCAAAAACATATATGTACATACATTATCAAATACATTCCCTCTCCACTTCCATTTTCAGCAGATATCAGGGTTGCCACTATCTGCAGCTACTAGAATATTTCCCCAGAAATAAAAAAAATTCATGCATACATACGAGCACAATAACCATACATATGCATAGCAACGACAACTCACAACACAAAAATAATGATTCTACATACACACGAATTCGTTGTCACTACCCTGCAGTCAGACAGGGATCAAGTGTCTTTGTGTCAACACTAAAATTCTAGTGACCATTATAGTATAATACGTTTTATTCTATCTGTCAGTAAAAAGGAAAGATTTTGCAACAACTTGTCAATATACATACCTTTTTGTATGTACATAAATTATAGAAATATACCAGTAACTAACTGTCTGGTTGGTATGTCTCTACGTTCCAATAAGAACCACGTAGTCATACCTATTCAATTGTTTTAGTGTTACTAGTATATTTTAAATGACAAGCATATGCTAAATGTCTATAGTGAAAATTATTGAATGGGATATAATTATATAGTAGTACTGGTGACAAAGTCAAAAGCGACTCAGTACATTTTCACCATCGACATTTCCTACTGGGTATAATGATTGTCTGCCACTACGACAAAAGTATCTGAGACCGACAAACATACAATTAAATACAAAAACGCACACATATACACGCACACATACATACACACACACAAACATCCCACACATACAACGTTTCTCTACAATAACAACAAAACCTGTACACAAGTGTACATACATTCCCATACACAGAAAGAATAAAACTCACACACATACACACATACAACACCCACATATACATACATCCATGCACTGTAAGCACAACGTTTCTCTACAATAACAACAAAAGCTGGGCACACAAGTATACATACACATAAACAAAGAATCAAACTCACACACACACACACACATAGCCAAGAAACTCTCAGCATGAAAATCCCCAAAATCCCCCCATTTGTAACAGGGTTGCCATCGTTTTTATTTTTTCCCGGTTTTGAATTCCCAAAACAGGACTATCGTCCCCATTACTAATCTACTTACATCGACGGACGGATATCAAACCATGCTTATCTCACAAACCATATATTTTATTCATGTCTTCGAACTCTTTAAACATAGGAAAAAAATAAATAAAAAATCAAACTAAATAAAACCAACAAAAAAAAAACATTCATAGATTCCCACACAATTTCTTTCTCAAGTACCCTTCCGCAACCGCTTAACAAACGAAAAAACATACTACGTACAAACAAAAGAATATTACAAAAAACTAAACTATGCACACACGCACACACAATATAAAATCATAAACCTGCTGCAACCGCTTAACAAACGAAAAAACATACTACGTACACACAAGCCCCACGTGCCTACATAATTAACTATGCGCATCGGCGAACGGATATCAAACCATAAAATTAAAACAAACACACATCGACGGGCCGACATCAAACTACCCTTTTCTACGTACAAACCGTCCATAACCCTCGTCACTTCACACCATTGACAGTAATTACCTTAATATGTAAATTTTAGCACATAAATTACAAAATTTCGATTTTAATTACCCAAATTTGACAATTTTAATTGCTGGGGCTCATACATTCTACTACTACTGGCATAGATTTTGGACGACATATTTTCATAATAGGAACAGCCGATGTCAGAAGGTTTGTCAGAAGAAAATAGAGCACACTCTAATTGAAATTTTGTCAGTCGGCCTTGCGTCTGACTTTTACAGAAGCAATGTTTCAAAGGTACCACATGACATGTACATGTTTTACACTGTAAATTTGACGTCAGACGTAAAAAAAAATTCAGTAAAGTGCGACTTTGACTCGCGCACGAAGGGTTCCTTACGAACACTTGATATGTAATTTAATACAAACTTCTGCTATTATTATATAGTTTTAGCATTTTTTTCGTTTTTGTGGTCTTTCCGGTTTTTTAGTTTTGGCGTTTTTTCGGTTTTGGCGATTTTTTTTAAGTTTGTGCTCTTTTTTTTAGTTTTGACACTTTATTTTCTTGTTTTGGCGATTTTTTTCGGTTTTTGGTGTTTTTTCATTTTGGCGATTTTTTTTTATTTTTGGCGATTTATTTCATTTTTGCGATTTTTTTTGTACAAATTTTTTTTAGAAAAATAAAATATTCAAATCGAATGTAAAGGGTTTTTTTGTGTTAGTTTCTAAGCCTACTACGCTTATTTTGCTTTTGTGATTTTCAAAAATATTATTACTTGTGAATTCTCAAATAGTTCTTGAAAGTCTGTGCATAAGATAAGAGGTTTGTGACTATTCAAAATGTGTGGTTGAAGTCTACTGATGATTTGTTACAGCAACAATGAAATGCATATAGACAACGCTGAACCACCAGCAAATAAATTTCAAATTAAATTTTTTTTTAGTTTTGGCGACATTTTCACGTTTTGGCGATTTTTGGAATTTTTTTTTTTAATTTTGGCGTTTTTTTCATTTTGGCGATTTTTTCGAATTTGGCGGTTTATTTTAATGTTAGAATTTTTTTTTAATTTTGGCGATTTTTTTTTTTTTTGGTTTGGCGATTATATAATTTTCGGTTTTCTTAGTTTTACCGTTTTTGAAACTTTCAAGTGTTTGCCTCTTACGGTTTCCAAGATTAGTATTAACTGATGGACCACCCTTTAATAATTTTTTTTTTAAATTTTATTGTTAATTGTTGTAGTCTGTATAAAAATACACTAATTTTACAAATTTCGAGTTTTAATATACATATGTTCATACAATTGTATGTATATTACATGGGATTTAAACATTTTTCGTTGCTCGTTTTGGAACATCCTTTAATTTTTAATTCTCATGTCTTTGTTGTTGTAGCGGCCAAGGTTCTACATACTCTGTCCAAATTTCAGGTCCGTAGCTCTTACGGTTCCTGAGAAAATACCGTGCGACAGACAGACGGTCAGCGGGTTCCGTATGGAACCCTAAAAACATGTCGTATACGAGGGGCATCAGGAAATGTTTTATTTACAATTAATATTTTAACTGTTTGGCTTTATGTTAGGTAGGTAGATCGCAACCTCAATGCCTTGACAGTTCAAAAATACATTCACAGTGCCCAACGATGACATAAATTAACTAAAACACAGAGAAATATAATCTAAGAATAAAGAGAACCAAAGACATTAACAAACGAAAATTGGTGAAGTTCTTACTAAACATAATCTTGTCTCAATTAAATAAGAGAAATTCTGATCTGTACTCTAAGCTTACATAAACAAATTAAACATTAACTGTCGTATTCATAAAATATATTTAAAGTTTATTTAACATATTTTTATGGAAAATTTGTCAATACACCTAAAATAATTTTTATGAATACGGCATTAAATAAACAGCACTGCTAAACAAAGTTTTCACAAATGTAAAAATACAAAAGGACAACTCAATACAATTCGTCGCGATCGAACAAAAATTAACCCAAACCAATTACGAGTAGGTTATTTGCGGTGAATTGCATGGTACTGCTGCTGCACTTAGCCAAAAGAGCAAGCAGAAAACAAAATTAGTAATTGTGGAGGTAATCACACTGCTAACTATAGAGGATGCCCTGTATATTCTTTCGCTAAGCAGGCTATGGGTCAAAAACCTAAATTAGCTCCAGCTTAACCAGTAAACGCGCACTCCGCCACTTTTGCTCAAATCTGCCAACCAGTTACTTCACGTGTATCATATGCCGATGCTGCTAAGACTAGTTCTTTTCCCACACAAAATGTTTCACATCCAAATAATTCAACGAATGCAAACTCAAGCATTAACTTTAGTCGCTTTGAAGCTACTATTGAGAATCTGGTGCTAAATATTATGAGACTCAGTTGACCTCAAGAAGCTTATTCACAATAAATGGTTACACTATATATGATGCAAAAAACCCGTGAGGTGGTTTGCAATTGTAATAAAATCAAGACTCAAACACTATATTTTTGACAATATTTGTTTAGAACATCTCCAAGCAACTAATATTTGTGTCGACAATTTTTGTATGAACTTTGTTATATCTTCAATTTACTCGCCTTCCCAGTAGAACTGTGTAGCTTATGAACGAACGGGTTAAATTGAACAAATCACTTAATTCAACGATGTTTTCCTCCATTCAGTTTGCGTTCAAGTCTTTTATATCAAATTTGCTTTCGTTCATGTTTGCTATATATGTTATGTCTTTTTGTTTGAGTTGAGTTTTTGTGTTTTAAAAGGTTTAGGTACGTGTATACTAAATTCTATTTAAAATCGCTGTGGCACTGCCATCATTCTATTCATAATTTGATTTAACAGTCTTTTCACAAGAAGTATTTTTACTAGTGTTTTTTTATAAAGTGTTTTTACAAAGTAAAGATGTGCTTTATATATGTTTATACATAAATTGCATTACCTCAATCTAAACTGAACTTGTAGTGCTTGAGATATTTTTGTGCTTGAGATATTTTTTTTGTTTCCGGTAAAATATTTGTTAGGACAAAATTTTAACTTAAACTTTGAGAAGTAACATTCAAGCTTTGATGCGCTTGACATATAAATAACGATAATTTATTAATCATCTGAAGAAAAAAAACTAGTAAAACCAAACAAAAGTTCCTTTCTTAATCTTAATATTAAACTAAATATTAACCCAAAATAAAATGTACAATATTATATTCGAAAGAACAAGAAATTATTTATAAAATGAATTTAAATATAATTTTTAAATAAATAATTCAACTTTTTTTTAATAAATTCTTCAATTCATTCATTCGCATTATTTAAATACTCGTATATACAACCGATTTTATTATTCTTACAAAATAGCATTGTTTCATACTGTCGTTCAAAAGTGAACGATTGAACGAAAGTGACCGGTCACTGAAAACAACGATTTGGCACAGCTCTACTTCCCAGATTCACAATCACTGAGGATCAATACGAGGATTTCTATAAATTGCTTGGAACTTGCTTCGTAGCAGCTGGTGACTACTATGCAAAACATACGTTCTAGGGATCGCGTCTTATTACTCCTAGAGGTCGAGCGTTGTTCAACATAATCTCTGAAATGGAATTGGATGTCATTTCGAGTAGGGAGCCCACTTATTGGCCAACTGACATACAAAAAATTCCAGATGTTATAAATTTTGGTGTCATGAAAAATCTTTCTTGGGATTTAATTAACATTTAAGAACCACTAGCAAATAAATTTCGGAATTAATTAAAGTTGAAGCTTCTCTAGATCTCTCTTCCGATCACTCCCCAACTATCGTTATAATCTGTAACCCACTAAAAAGTGACTTACCTCACTTATATATGAATATCATCAATTGTGTTAATTGGCTGGGATTCAAAATATATCTTAGTTGTCATTACACGGAAATTTGGCAGGAAGCGATAAGGAAAAATGTAAAATATTTGCTGAACATTTAAAATCCGTATTTACGCCAAACACATGTACTGGTATTGCTCTACCCCCTCGACCGTTAAAGTTTAAGACGCGTGATATACAAAAACTAATTTCTGACCTCAAGCCCAAGAAATCTCCAGATATTGATGGAATTAGTAACAAGATGCTGATGAACTTGTCTCATATTGTAATAAGAATCCTGTTGTTTATTTTTAATGCCATATTACGACTGAAGTATTATGCACACATCTTGCCAAAGGTCAAAATGATTCCAAAGCCGGGCAAAGATCTTACCAAAGCTGAGTCATACAGGCAAATAAGTTTGCTGTCAATTATGTCGAAACTCTTTAAAAAGCTGCTCATGACAAAATTATCCCCTATTCTAACAGATAAAATGTGCATACCGGACCATCAATTTGGGTTTAGAAGTCAGCATATCACCATTGAACAAACTCATAGATTGGTTCAATTGATAAGGACAACATTTGAAGAAAAGAAGTATTGTTTATTGATGTTTCTCATGGATTTGATAAAGTTTAGAATGATGGCCTAATTTTAAAATTGAAGACATATCTACCCAATAACATTCTTAAACTTTTGGAAAGTTATATTTTAGGCTGAAGTTCTCTGTTATGGAAGGAGACTTTATGAGTACGCCCGAAACTATCTCATCCAGTGTACCACAAGGGAGTATACTAGGGTTAGGTTAGGGCCTGTATTTTTATACCATGGGTGTTCCGTCAGTTAATGCAATTTTGACAACTTCATTTTTTTGGAAACCGTTAGAGTAAAAAAAACTCTTGAAATTTTCAAAAACGGTAAAACTAAAAAATCAAAAAATATTAAATCGCCAAACATAAAAAAATCGCCAAAACGAAAAAAAGCACCAAAATAAAAAAAAATTTTTAGGACTAAAATAAATTGCGAAAAACCGCAAAAATCGCCAAAATTAAAAAAATCCTTAAACAAAAAAATCGCCAATATGAAAAAATCGCCAAAATGAAAAAATCGCCTATATAAAAAACCCCAAAAACAGAAAAAAATCGCTAAAATGAAAAAAACCCTAAAAAACAGAAAAAAATCGCCAAAATGAAAAAATCGCCAAAATGAAAAAAATTGAGAAAATTAAAAACACCCAAAAAGAGAAAAAAAACGCCAAAACGAGAAAAAAGCGATAAAACTGAAAAAAATCGTTTAAACTGAAAAAACTTAAAAAATTAAGAAAGCTAAATCAAAAAAAATGATCAAAACCGCATGTGCGCGAGTCAAAGTCGCACTTTACTGAATTTATTTTATTTGCAATGCGAACACAACAACAAGAACAGCAACAACTAAACGATGAACAACAGGAATTAAAAATTAAAAAGTAAAAGTGAAGGCATTCACCATAGATGAGCACTCCAGTACCACTAAAGTTTCATTAAAAACAAAAAAATTTTACTGATTACCAAAACTTTTTTCTACAATTTTTATAAATTGCCTTAATGATTTGTTATATGATGAGGTGTATTGAATTTTCAGTAATCAGTAATGCCCGTATTCATAATGAAATTCTACCAAGTGGCTAAATGTTTTTCATACATAAGTTTAGAAATTTGAATGAAAAACTTTGACCACTTGCTACGGCCCTACGATTTTACTAGTAATGCAAATTAAATTTCATTAGCAGTAAAAATTTACTGAATTTTTTAGTAATCAGTAAATTTACTGCTTACTGTAATTTTGAATGCAGTACATATACATATACAGGGTGGGTCAAAAAAAACCAAGGGGTGTAAAAGTTTAATAACTTTTTTGTTTATTAATTTTTTTTTATTTTTTCTTTCAGATTATATAGACAACACTTGGAGAATTTAAAATGGAGAGGTTCACTACTGAACAGAGAACCAGAACAATAGAATTTTATGAAATCAACTTTATTGAAAATTTGATTATGAGTGATGAAGCTCATTTTCATTTGAATGGCTTTGTTAATAAGCAGAACTGTAGGTTCTGGGGTTCTCAAAATCCAAGAGCCATTCATCAATGCCAATTGCACCCCATCAGGTGTACAGTATGGTGTGGGATCACATCTGAAAATGTCATTGGGCCCTACTTCTTCGAGAATGAAGATGGAAGTGCTGTAACCGTAAATGGAGAGCGGTATCGGTTTATGATAGAAAATTTTTTACGTCCTGCTCTTGAAAACAGACCTGGTATGTGGTTTCAGCAGGACGGAGCCACTGCCCATACTGCCCGAGACACAATGGCACTTTTAAGTCAAATTTTTGGAGAGCGAATAATTTCTCGAAATTCGGAAATTATTTGGCCATCGCGATCGCCAGATTTGACAGCACCCGAATATTTTCTTTGGGGTTTTTTGAAGGAGCGAGTGTATGTGAACAAGCCAGAGACAATCCTTGAACTCAAGGCACACATTGTTGCAGAAATTCGAACGCTACAGCCACAAGTTTTGAAAAATGCTCTAAAAAGAGCCCATCAGTGCGAAGCTGAAAACGGTGGTCATTTAAGAGATATCATTTTTCATACTTAGTGTAAAAAAATTTACATTTTGTATATTATATAATCTGAGAGAAAAAATAAAAAAAAGTTAATAAACAAAAAAGTTATTAAACTTTTACACCCCTTGGTTTCTTTTGGCCCACCCTGTACTGCAGTGTGACCATTTAGTAACCAAATAAGTTTAATAAAACAAACGAAAACCAATAAATTCATATGTATTTACAATATTGAAAGTTTTGATACTTTTAATTAATTAATTTAAAAAAAAGTTACTAAAAGCATAAGTACTTCCAACTTAAAAAAAAAATTTCATTACTAGATGCTTACACATCTCTGTGATCGGACTTACATTGCTTTTTTTTATATATTTTTTAATACATATAATTAGACATTTTTAGATTTTTAATTGAACTATAGTGAATTTTTAATCAGAAATAATTTATTAAAAATTAATTAAAATATTTATTTCTTGTATCTTCAAATATGAACTAACAATAAGTATTCAAATCTTTAATCTAAATATAATAATGAGTCCCGAGCAGTATCGGACATAAACTTAGTGACAGTAATTAAAAATACATAAATGTTGTATTAAGCACAAAATTTTTTTTCAAGAAGTATAATTTGGATTGCTGAGCATTAGAGCCCTTGTGTCAATGTGTTTTAAGCGAATGTGTCCAGTAAAGTTCAAGATATTACGAGCAAACAGATCAGGATGTGACTCGAGTTTTGTTAAATATTTGCCTGCGTATTTTGCAATTTTTTAGTGACTAGTGGCATATTTAAATCACGATGTATGTACATATATTTTAATTTTTGATGTACCATCGAACCGATGTTATTAACCGTAAAAACTTGTGTTGCCCCGGTTAGATTGGATACTGGAAGATGAAGCAGTGCCCCATAGTTGAATTCCGTAGCTCCATATTGGTTTCAAATCGACTTGTATATTAAAAGTTTGCAATCTAGACTGAGTGTTGAATTTCTACCAATCAGCCAAAGAATTTGAGTTATTTTAAGTTTCACTTGTGTTAGCTTTGAGTCAATATGGTGTTTCCATGTAAGCCAACGATCAAGGTGTATACCAAGCTATTTCACATGTGAATGTTGAGGAACAACTTTATTGTTGATTCCAAACGGGACAAGTATCTTTTCGTACGGTAATTGTTATCTGTACGTATTTCTGTTCGTTTACTTTTATTCTCGATAAGTTTTACTATAACTCAAGCTGTGTTATATGTTCCTGAAGATATCGGGAAGCCTGATGAGGATTTTCGTGCATACAAAGGCAGGCTGTACCATCGGCTAACGTAGAAGTGTGGATATTACTGCTCACAGGCCCTAACCTAACCCTAGTATACTCCCTTGTGGTACACTGGATGAGATAGTTTCGGGCGTACTCATAAAGTGTCCTTCCATAACAGGGAACTTCAGCCTAAAATATAACTTTCCAAAAGTTTAAGAATGTTATTGGGTAGATATATCTTCAATTTTAAAACTAGGCCATCATGCTAAACTTTTTCAAATGCATGAGAAACATCATTAAGTAATACTTCTTTTCTTCAAATGTTGTCCTTATAAATTGAACCAATCTATGAGTTTGTTCAATGGTGCTATGCTGACTTCTAAACCCAAATTGATGGTCCGGTATGCACATTTTATCTGTTAGAATAGGGGATAATTTTTTCATGAGCAGCTTTTTAAAGAGTTTCGACATAATTGACAGCAAACTTATTTGCCTGTATGACTCAGCTTTGGTAAGATCTTTGCCCGGCTTTGGAATCATTTTGACCTTTGGCAAGGTGTGTGCATAATACTTCAGTCGTTATATGGCATTAAAAATAAACAGGAGGATTATTATTACAATATGAGACAAGTTCATCTGCATCTTGTTACTAATTCCATCAATATCTGGAGATTTCTTGGGCTTGAGGTCAGAAACTAGTTTTTGTATATCACGCGTCTTAAACTTTAACGGTCGAGGGGGTAGAGCAATACCAGTACATGTGTTTGGCGTAATTACGGATTTTAAACGATCAGCAAATATTTTACATATTTCCTTATCGCTTCCTGCCAAATTTCCGTGCAATGAAAATTTATAACATCCGGAATTTTTTGTATGTCAGTTGGCCAATAAGTGGGCTCCCTACTCGAAATGACATCCAATCCCATTTTAGAGATTATGTTGAACAACGCTCGACGTCTAGGAGTAATAAGACGCGATCCCTAGAACGTATGTTTTGCATAGTAGTCACCAGCTGCTACGAAGCAAGTTCCAAGCAATTTATAGAAATCCTCGTATTGATCCTCAGTGATTGTGAATCTGGGAAGTAGTGCTGTGCCAAATCGTTCTTTTCAGTGACCGGTCAATTTCGTTCAATTAGCAAAAATTGACACGTTCGTTCAATCGTTCACTTTTGAACGACAGTATGAAACAATGCTATTTTGTAAGAATAATAAAATCGGTTGTATATACGAGTATTTAAATAATGCGAATGAATGAATTGAAGAATTTATTAAAAAAAAGTTTAATTATGTATTTAGAAAATTATATTTAAATTCATTTTATAAATAATTTCTTGTTGTTTCCAATAGAATATTGTACATTTTATTTTGGCTTAATATTTAGTTTAATACTAAGATTAAGAAAGGTACTTTTGTTTGGTTTTACTAGTTTTTTTTCTTCAGATAATTAATAAATGCGTTGTAACTGTTTTATCGTTACTTATACTTATTTTTATAGATTTAAGATTTGAATACTTATTGTTAGTTCATATTTGAAGATACAATAAATAAAAAAAACATGCATTAAAAAAAAAAACTTATATGTCAAGCGCATCAATGTTTGAATGTTACTTCTCACAGTTTAAGTTAAAATTTTGTCCTAACAAATATTTTACCGGAAACGAAAAAAAATATCTCAAGCACTAGAAATTCAGCTTAGATTGAGGTAATGAAATATATGTATAAACATAAATAAGTTAAGGTCGCACATTCATACTTTGTAAAAAGACTTTATAAAAAACACTAGTAAAAGTACTTCTTGTGAAAAGACTGTTAAATCAAATTGTGAATAGAATGATGGCAGTGCCACAGCGATTTTAAATAGAATTTAGTATACACGTACCTAAACAATTTAAAACACAAAAACTCAACTCAAACAAAAAGACATAACATAAATAGCAAACATGAACGAAAGCAAATTTGATATAAAAGACTTGAAACACAAACTGAATGAAGGAAAACATCGAGCGGTACACTACTGTTCAATTAAGTGATTTGTTCAATTTAACCCGTTCGTTCATGAGCTACACAGTTCTACTGGGAAGGCGAGTAAATTGAAGATATAACAAAGTTCATACAAAAATTGTCGACACAAATATTAGTTGCTTGGAGATGTTCTGAACAATGTTGTCAAAAATAAGGTGTTTGAGTCTTGATTTTATTAGAATTGCGAATCACCGCATGCTCTCCCTCTCGGGTTCTTTGCATCATATATAGTGTAACCATTTATTTTGAATAAGCTTCTTGAGGTCAACTGAGTCTCATAATATTTAGCACCAGATTCTCAATAGTAGCTTCAAAGCGACTAAAGTTAATGCTTGAGTTTGCATTCGTTGAATTATTTGGATGTGAAACATTTTGTGTGGGAAAAGAACTAGTCTTCTGAAAACTTTGTTTAGCAGTGCTGTTTATTTAATGCCGTATTCATAAAAATTATTTTAGGTGTATTGACAAATTTTCCATAAAAATATGTTAAATAAACTAAATATATTTTATGAATACGACAGTTAATGTTTAATTTGTTTATGTAAGCTTAGAGTACAGATCAGAATTTCTCTTATATAATTGCGACAAGTTATGTTTAGAAAGAACTTCACCACTTTTCGTTTGTTAATCTCTTTGGTTCTTTTTACTCTTAGATTATATTTCTCTGTGTTTTTTATAGTTAATTTATGTCATCGTTGGGCATTGTGAATGTATTTTTGAACTGTCAATGCATTGAGGTTGCGATCTACCCACCTAACACAAAGCCAAACAGTTAAAATATTAATTGTAAATAAAACATTTCCTGATGCCCCTCGTATACGACATGAAAAGGAACCCTATTGTTTTCGCTACGCTGTCCGTCTGTCCGTCACACGGTATTTTCTCAGGAACCGTAAGAGCTACGGACCTGAAATTTGGACAGAGTATGTAGAACCTTGGCCGCTACAACAACAAAAACATGAGAATTAAAAATTAAAGGATGTTCCAAAACGAGTAACGAAAAATGTATAAATCCCATGTAATATACATACAATTGTATGAACATATGTATATTAAAACTTGAAATTTGTAAAATTAGTGTATTTTTATACAGACTACAACAATTAACAATAAAATTAAAAAAAAAAATTTAATTAAAGAGTGGTCCATCAGTTAATTCTAATCTTGGAAACCGTAAGAGGCAAACACTTGAAAGTTTCAAAAACGGTAAAACTAAGAAAACCGAAAATTATATAATCGCCAAACCAAAAAAAAAAAATCGCCAAAATTAAAAAAAAAAAATCTAACATTAAAATAAACCGCCAAATTCGAAAAAATCGCCAAAATGAAATAAACGCCAAAATTAAAAAAAAAATGCCAAAAATCGCCAAAAACGCGAAAATGTCGCCAAAACTAAAAAAAATTTAATTTGAAATTTATTTGCTGGTGGTTCAGCGTTGTCTATATGCATTTCATTGTTGCTGTACCAAATCATCAGTAGACTTCAACCACACATTTTGAATAGTCACAAACCTCTTATCTTATGCACAGACTTTCAAGAACTATTTGAGAATTCACAAATAATAATATTTTTGAAAATCACAAAAGAAAAATAAGCGTAGTAGGCTTAGAAACTAACACAAAAAAACCCAGAAAATAATTTATATTCAATTTGAATATTTTATTTTTCTAAAAAAAATTTGTATAAAAAAAATCGCAAAAATGAAAGAAATCGCCAAAAATAAAAATAATCGCCAAAATGAAAAAACACCGAAAAAAATCGCCAAAACAAGAAAATAAACTGTCAAAACTAGAAAAAGAGCCCAAACTTAAAAAAAATCGCCAAAACCGAAAAAAAACCAAAACAAAAAAACCGAAAAGACCACAAAAACGAAAAAAATGCTGAAACTATATATTATATAGGATGAAGTTTGTATTAAATTACATATCAAGTGTTCGTCATGAGCAGCTTTTTAAAGAGTTTCGACATAGTTGACAGCAAACTTATTTGCCTGTATGACTCAGCTTTGGTAAAATCTTTGCCCGGCTTTGGAATCATTTTGACCTTTGGCAAGGTGTGTGCATAATACTTCAGTCGTAATATGGCATTAAAAATAAACAGCAGGATTCTTATTACAATATGAGACAAGTTCATCAGCATCTTGCTACTAATTCCATCAATATCTGAAGATTTCTTGGGCTTGAGGTCAGAAATTAAATTTTGTATATCACGCGTCTTAAACTTTAACGGTCGAGGGGGTAGAGCAATACCAGTACATGTGTTTGGCGTAAGTACGGATTTTAAATTCTCAGCAAATATTTTACATTTTTCCTTATCGCTTCCTGCCAAATTTCCGTGCAATGACAACTAAGACATATTTTGAATCCCAGCCAATTAACACAATTGATGATATTCATATATAAGTAAGGTAAGTCACTTTTTAGTGAGTTACAGATTATAACGATTGTTGGGGAGTGATCGGAAGAGAGATCTAGAGAAGCTTCAGCGTTATTTAAATCCCAAGAAAGATTTTTCATGACACCAAAATTTATAACATCCGGAATTTTTTGTATGTCAGTTGGCCAATAAGTGGGCTCCCTACTCGAAATAACATCCAATCCCATTTCAGAGATTATGTTGAACAACGCTCGACCTCTAGGGGTAATAAAACGCGATCCCTAGAACGTATGTTTTGCATAGAAGTCACCAGCTGCTACGAAGCAAGTTCCAAACAATTTATAGAAATCCTCGTATTGATCCTCAGTGATTGTGAATCTGGGAAGTAGAGCTGTGCCAAATCGTTCTTTTCAGTGACCGGCCATTTTCGTTCAATTAGCAAAAAATTGACACGTTCGTTCAATCGTTCACTTTTGAACGACAGTATGAAACAATGCTATTTTGTAAGAATAATAAAATCGGTTGTATATACGAGTATTTAAATAATGCGAATGAATGAATTGAAGAATTTATTAAAAAAAAGTTGAATTATTTATTTAAAAAATTATATTTAAACTCATTTTATAAATAATTTCTCTGTCGTTAAGCAGCTCTGGGTTGAGGAACATCTCTCGCGTCATCGTAATTATTTCTTAAGTGCGGTCAGGCTTGTGCGTGTTGTTTGGCCTTCGAGAGTTTTTCGTCTCGCTCGCACTGGTTGACTGATCTGCCACGGATAACCGTATAATCTTGCGATTTTTTGTGGAATTTCTTTAAGAACCAAGTTGCTACTTCCTATGTGAAGGCATAGGTCTTGTAGAGTCAGTCACAAAAACTTTTAAAATACTGTTAATACCATCTTGGGCATATGGTCTAGTTACTCCGCCCATACTTGTGCAACACCATATTATACAAATTTACTTTGTATAAAATGTACTAAATAAATTAATAAATAAATAAATAATTCCTTGTTCTTTCGAATAGAATATTGTACATTTTATTTTGGCTTAATATTTAGTTTAATATTAAGATTAAGAAAGGTACTTTGTTTGGTTTTACTAGTTTTTTTTCTTCAGATAAATAATAAAAGCATTGTAACTCTTTTATCGTTATTTATATGTCAAGCGCATCAAAGTTTGAATGTTACTTCTCAAAATTTAAGTTAAAATTTTGTCCTAACAAATATTTTACCGGAAACAAAAAAAAATATCTCAAGCATCACAAATTCAGTTTAGATTGAGGTAATGAAATTTATGTATAAACATATATACAGTTAAGGTCGCACATCTTTACTTTGTAAAAACACTTTATAAAAAAACACTAGTAAAAATACTTCTTGCGTTCTGGAACGCAAACGGCATTCGCCAACATAAAAATGAACTTGAGCACTCACGGAAAAAAATATTGATGTAATGTTAGTATCTGAGACTCATTTGACTCCGAGAAGTCTTTTTAAAATTTATGGCTACACTATATATGATACAAAGGACCCTAGAGGAAGGGCTTGCGGTGGATCAGCAATTCTAATAAAGTCAAGACTCAAGCACATGTTCTTGATAACATTTGTGAAGAACACCTACAAGCAACAAATATTGGCATTGAAAGTTTTTGTACAAATTTTGTTATATCATCAATTTACTCCCCTCCCAGATTTTCAATCACTGAGAATCAATATGAAGATTTCTACAAATCTCTTGGACCTTGTTTTGTAGCAGCTGGCGACTACAATGCTAAGCATACCTTCTGGGGTTCGCGTCTTATTACCCCCAGAGGTCGAGCATTGTTCAACACTATTTCAAAAATGGGCTTGGATGTCATTTTGAGTGGGGAGCCCACTTATTGGCCTACTGACATACAAAAAATTCCGGATGTTATAGATTTTGGCATAATAAAAAATATCTCTAGGGATTTAATTCAAGTTCAAGCTTCTCTTGATCTTTCGTTTGATCACTCTCCGACGATCATAACAATTTGTAGTCCCTTAAGAAGTAACTTACCTGACCCATATGTGAAGATGATCAATCGTGTTAATTGGCTGGGGCTCAAAAAATATCTCAGTAGTCATTGTACGGAAAACATTACGCTTAGAACATCCGATGATATTGAATCTAACATTGCCAATCTGAGCGAGAATATTAAACAGGCTGCTGAACATGCCATTATCTCCCATCCGCAGACTGGGTTTAATAAAATTTATTCTACAGACATTGGACGTCTCGTACGTGAAAAAAGAAGAGCAAGAAGGGAATGGCAACAGCACAGATCACCACAAAATAAAATCAGATTTAAAGAGTGCACTAAACGACTCCAAGAGTTGCTTGCGTCTGAAAAAACTGCATCTCTTAAAAATTATCTGGAAGGTCTTGATGTCACACCACCGTCTAATTACTCTTTGTGGCGCGCTGCTAGAAAGCTTAAAACACCCATTGAGTATAAGCCACCTCTACGCACATCTACCGGAAGTTGGGCAAGAAGCGATACTGAAAAAGGTAAAATATTTGCTGAGCACTTAAAATCCGTTTTTACGCCAAACATATGTACTCGTGTTGCTGATTTGCCGAATGTAGTCGCTCTACCCCCTCAACAAATAAAGTTTAAGACGCGTGATTTACAAAAATTAATTGCCTAACTCAACCCGAAGAAAGCTCCGGTTATTGATGGAATTAGTAACCAGATGCTTATGAACTTGCCTCGTATTGCAATGAGAATCCTATTATTCATATTTAATGCCATTTTACGACTTTAGTATTATCCACACAGCTGGAAGCTTGCCAAGGTTAAAATGATTCCAAAGCCGGGCAAAGATCTAACCAAGGCTGAGTCATATAGGCCAATAAGTCTACTATCAACTATGTCAAAGCTTTTCGAAAAACTGCTCAAAACAAAATTGTCCCCAATTCTAATTAGTAGTGGGTGCATACCAGACCATCAATTTGGTTTTAGAAGTCAGCATAGCACCATTGAACAAACTCACAGACTGGTTCAATTTATAAGAAGAACTTTTGAGGAAAAAAAGTATTGTTCTGCGCTCTTTATTGACGTTTCCCAGGCATTTGATAAAGTGCGGCATGAAGGCCTAATTTTAAAATTGAAGACTTACTTACCAATAAACATTTTAAATATTTTGGAAAGTTACATTATTTCCCGTAAGTTCACTGTTGTGGAAGGAGACTTTAAGAGTAGGCCTGAAACTATTTCATCCGGTGTGCCACAGGGGAGCATACTGGGACCAGTTTTATATTTGATTTATACTTGTGATATGCCTTTGAGCAGTAGTATCCATACTTCCACATTTGCTGACGATACAGCCTGCCTTAGTATGCACGAAAACTCTGATGAGGCATCCCCCAAACTCCAGGAACACATTAGCCAGATGGAGCTTTGGTTAAACTTATGAAGAATTAAAGTCAATGAACAAAAGTGTGTCCATATAACGTTCACCCTAAGAAGAGATACCTGCTCTCCCATTCGGATAAACAATCAAGTTGTTCCTCAACATTCACATGTTAAATATCTTGGTATACACCTTGATCGACGACTTACATGGAAACATCACATTGACTCTAAGTTAACTCAAATGAAACTTAAATTAACTCAGGTACATTGGCTGATTGGTAGAAATTCAACACTTAGCCTAGACTGCAAACTTTTAATATACAAGTCGCTTTTAAAGCCAATATGGTGTTACGGAATTCAACTATGGGGCACTGTTTCAGCTTCAAATGTAGAGAAAATTCAACGAAGGCAAAATTAAATTTTACGCATGATAACATCGGCTCCATGGTACATCAAAAATTCAAATATACATCGCGATTTTAATATGCCATATGATTGGTAGAAATTCAACACTTAGCCTAGACTGCAAACTTTTAATATAAAAGTCGCTTTTAAAGTCAATATGGTGTTACGGAATTCAACTATGGGGCACTGTTTCAGCTTCAAATGTAGAGAAAATTCAACGAAGGCAAAATAAAATTTTACGCATGATAACATCGGCTCCATGGTAAATCAAAAATTCAAATATGCATCGCGATTTTAATATGCAGGCAAATATCTAACAAAACTCGAGTCACATCCTAATCCGCTTGCTCGTAATATTTTGAACTTTACTGGGCACATCCGATTAAAAAAGAGAGATACACGGGCTCTAATATTCAACACTCTAGATGATGAAGCTGCTTGTAAACACTTTTTTCTTTTTGTTGCTTATCACTACTTATGTATTATTAATAACTATCACTAAGCTTATGTCCGACATTGGTCGGGCCTAATAATTTTTTTTATAGATTTAAGATTTGAATACTTATTGTTAGTTCATATTTGAAGATACAATAAATAAAAACATGCATTAAAAAAAATTGGTGCTTTTTTTCGTTTTGGCGATTTTTTTATATTTGGCGATTTAATATATTTTTGATTTTTTTAGTTTTACCGTTTTTGAAAATTTCAAGAGTTTTTTTTTACTCTAACGGTTTCCAAAAAAATGAAGTTGTCAAAATTGCATTAACTGAGGGAACACCCATGGTAGAAAAATACAGGCCCTAACCTAACCCTAGTATACTCCCTTGTGGTACACTGGATGAGATAGTTTCGGGCGTACTCATAAAGTCTCCTTCCATAACAGAGAACTTCAGCCTAAAATATAACTTTCCAAAAGTTTAAGAATGCAATTGGGTAGATATGTCTTCAATTTTAAAATTAGGCCATCATGCTAAACTTTATCAAATCCATGAAAAACATCAATAAACAATACTTCTTTTCTTCAAATGTTGTCCTTATAAATTGAATCAATCTATGAGTTTGTTCAATGGTGCTATGCTGACTTCTAAACCCAAATTGATGGTCCGGTATGCACATTTTATCTGTTAGAAAAGGGGATAATTTTGTCATGAGCAGCTTTTTAAAGAGTTTCGACATAGTTGAAGGAAAAACTTATTTGCCTGTATGACTCAGCTTTGGTAAGATCTTTGCCCGGCTTTGGAATCATTTTGACCTTTGGCAATGTGTGTGCATAATACTTCAGTCGTAATATGGCATTAAAAATAAACAGCAGGATTCTTTTTACAATATGAGGCAAGCTCATCAGCATCTTGCCGACGATACAGCCTGCCTTAGTATGCATGAAAACTCTGATGAGGCATCCCCCAAACTGCAGGAACACATTCGCCAGATGGAGCTTTGGTTAAACTTATGGAGAATTAAAGTCAATGAACAAAAGTGTGTCCATATAACGTTCACCCTAAGAAGAGATACGCATGATAACATCGGCTCCATGGTACATCAAAAATTCAAATATACATCGCGATTTGAATATGCCACTAGTGACTGAAGAAATTGTAAAATATGCAGGCAAATATCTAACAAAACTCGAGTCACAACCTAATCCGCTTGCTCGTAATATTTTGAACTTTACTGGGCACATCCGCTTAAAAAAGAGAGATACACGGGCTCTAATATTCAACACTCTAGATGATGAAGCTGCTTGAAAACACTTTTTTCTTTTTGTTGCTTATCACTACTTATGTATTATTAATAACTATCACTTAGCTTATGTCCGACATTGGTCGGGCCTAATAATTTTTTTATAGATTTAAGATTTGAATACTTATTGTTAGTTCATATTTGAAGATACAGGGTCTTATGCAAAAAAACTTAATAAAGCTTTGCCAAGTAATGTTAAGTAAAGTTGTATTCTAAAAAAATTATTGTATAAAAATTCTAAAGTAGGCACCCACGTTTGTTAAGACTACTTTAAGTTGATATTTCCAAAATGTGTATTTTGTACCTCAAATATTTTTACTAATATAGCACATATTGATTCATGTTACATCTGAAAATGAAGCTAGAGGTGCCTGCTGTTATCTTAAATTTATTATTTCTGTCATGTAATGGGAAACATTACCAAATTATCCAACTGATTCGAAATACATAGCAAAATCCATAAAAAAATATTAAATTATACAAAAATGTTTTAGTGATGTACATACAAGCAAAACAAATCGAAAAAAGCTGGATATTCAAATACTCGTTTCATTCGAATAAAACAAATTGTGATAATTTTTCACATTTTTTTACTTTTACTTAATGGTTGTGTTTATCTGTTTTCCTACTATGTCAGAAGCACATATTTTTTAAATTAGATTGCTTTACTTCAACATAATAAAAATTTATTTAATAAAATAAAAAATTATCTGAATACCCGAATGAAATTGTATTAAATTTTGTACATCATAAGCTGTGAAGTGGTTGTTGAACACGGTGGTGTTACCAGTATTTATTATTAAATCACAAAATATTTAAAGTTGTCTTTTGCATATGATTTTTTAATAAAGCTATGTTAGCCTTAAAGTGCTTATCAACTACTATGAACTTTAAAGCTAAAGAAAAATATTTTTTTGCATAACGGGGACAATAAATAAAAAAAACATGCATTAAAAAAAAAATACTTCTTGTGAAAAGACTGTTAAATCAAATTATGAATAGAATGATGGCAGTGCCACAGCGATTTTAAATAGAATTTAGTATACACGTACCTAAACCTTTTAAAACACAAAAACTCAACTCAAACAAAAAGACATAACATAAATAGCAAACATGAACGAAAGCAAATTTGATATAAAAGACTTGAAACACAAACTGAATGAAGGAAAACATCGAGCGGTACACTACTGTTCAATTAAGTGATTTGTTCAATTTAACCCGTTCGTTCATGAGCTACACAGTTCTACCGGGAAGGCGAGTAAATTGAAGATATAACAAAGTTCATACAAAAATTGTTGACACAAATATTAGTTGCTTGGAGAAATATTGTCAAAAATATAGCGTTTGAGTCTTGATTTTATTAGAATTGCCGATCCACCGCATGCTCTCCCTCTAGGGTTCTTTGTATCATATATAGTGTAACCATTTATTTTGAATAAGCTTCTTGAGGTCAACTGAGTCTCATAATATTTAGCACCAGATTCTCAATAGTAGCTTCAAAGTGACTAAAGTTAATGTTTGAGTTTGCATTCGTTGAATTATTTGGATGTGAAACATTTTGTGTGGGAAAAGAACTAGTCTTCTGAAAACTTTGTTTAGCAGTGCTGTTTATTTGATGCCGTATTCATAAAAATTATTTTAGGTGTATTGACAAATTTTCCATAAAAATATGTTAAATAAACTAAATATATTTTATGAATACGACAGTTAATGTTTAATTTGCTTATGTAATCTTAGAGTACACATCAGAATTTCTCGTATTTAATTGAGACAAGATTATGTTTAGAAAGAACTTCACCACTTTTCGTTTGTTAATCTCTTTGGTTCTCTTTATTCTTAGATTATATTTCTCTGTGTTTTTATAGTTAATTTATGTCATCGTTGGGCACTGTGAATGTATTTTTTAACTGTCAATGCATTGAGGTTGCGATCTACCCACCTAACACAAAGCCAAACAGTTAAAATATTAATTGTAAATCAAACATTTCCTGATGCCCCTCGTATACGACATGAAAAGGAACCTTATTGTTTTCGCTACGTTGTCCGTCTGTCGTTCACACGGTATTTTCTCAGGAACCGTAAGAGCTACGGACTTGAAATTTGGACAGAGTATGTAGAACCTTGGCCGCTACAACAACAAAAACATGAAAATTAAAAATTAAAGGATGTTCCAAAACGAGCAACGAAAAATGTTTAAATCCCATGTAATATACATACAATTGTATGAACATATGTATATTAAAACTTGAAATTTGTAAAATTAGTGTATTTTTATACAGACTACAACAATTAACAATAAAATTTAAAAAAAAATTTAATTAAAGGGTGGTCCATCAGTTAATTCTAATCTTGGAAACCGTAAGAGGCAAACACTTGAAAGTTTCAAAAACGGTAAAACTAAGAAAACCGAAAATTATATAATCGCCAAACCAAAAAAAAAAAAAATCGCCAAAATTAAAAAAAAAAATTCTAACATTAAAATAAACCGCCAAATTCGAAAAAATCGCCAAAATGAAAAAAACGCCAAAATTAAAAAAAAAAATGCCAAAAATCGCCAAAAACGCGAAAATGTCGCCAAAACTAAAAAAAAATTTAATTTGAAATTTATTTGCTGGTGGTTCAGCAAAATAATTTATATTCGATTTGAATCTATTTTATTTTTCTACACCTTTATACAATTAGAAATATATTGGATAACAATAAAAGTAATTATAAGGCAAAATGAAAAATAAAATCTAAATTTAACATTTAAGAAATTTATTATTCGACATATTGTCAGAAGTTTATTTTAATTTGAAATTTATTTGCTGGTGGCTCAGCGTTGTCTATATGCATTTCATTGTTGCTATAACAAATTATCAGTAGACTTCAACCACACATTTCGAGTAGTCACAAACCTCTTATCTTATGCACAGACTTTCAAGAACTATTTGAGAATTCACATATAATAATATTTTTGAAAATCACAAGAAAAATAAGCGTAGTAGGCTTAGAAACTAACACAAAAAAGCCAGCAAATAATTTATATTCGAAATAGAGAAATAGAGAGAGAGAAATAGAGACTGGGGGATTTTCTCCGTATTGTATATAAAGGGTGTTTTTTTTGAGGTATAGAACTTCAAATTGAAATAAAACACAAGAAAATCGTTTTAATGTCCATCAATTTGGCTTTATTGGAAGGATAATTTTATGCCATTAATGTTTAAATATGATTTCGGGCCACCGCGGCTGGCTCGAATAAAGCCAATTCTACAGGTCCAATTTTCAACCACTTTTTCGAGCATATGGGGCCGTATGTTGGCAATAACGCCACGAATGTTGGCTTCCAAGTCCCCTAACGTTTCTGGTTTGTTGGCGTAGACGAGCGACTTCACATATCCCCAAAGAAAATAATCCAATGGTGTCAAATCACACGATCTTGGTGGCCAATTGACAGGTCCATTCCGCGAAATTATGCGCTCATCGAATGTTTCCTTCAATAAATCGATTGTGACGTGCGCTGTGTGGCATGTAGCGCCGTCTTGTTGGAACCACAACTCATCCACATTCATGCCATCCAATTCGGGAACAAAATAGTCGGTTAGTCGGCTCCAATTGCTGTGCACGGTGGCGAATCGATTCATTCGGGTCCTCTTCAACACTTTGCTCTACAGCGGCAATTGTTTCTTCGGTGCGCACTGTTCGACGTCTCTGCGGATGCGTATTATCACATAGTGTAAACGTAGTGCGAAAACGATCCATGGTTAACCGAATTAATTGCTCTGATGGACGATTATGTCGACCATAAAATGGACGGAGCTTGCGGTAAACTTCGCGAACTGAACCATTATTTTCGAAATAAATTTGCACGATTTGCAAGCGTTATTCTTTTGTCAACCTGTTCATGATGAAATGGCAAACCAAACTAAATATTAATCACTTGACAGCTGACCAAATAAACGACAGTTAAAAAAGTGATGCCAACTTAAAGTTCTATACCTCAATAAAAAACACCCTTTACTATATCTAGATATCTTTCTTGTGTTGTGTTCGCGAAAATATCTATAATCTTTGTTCCGTTTTTCTTGCGCTTCTTCAGAAAGATCTCCAATCGGAAGCATATTGTGTTGAATAATGTTTTCCCCATGATATAGTATTTTATGGACTGTCGATGGCATATTCCTCCAATCATATTTTTCGTTGTACAGTTTCGCTTTTTCATTAGCATACTGACCAAATTTTCTTGCATTTTCCTTTTTATTGCGTGACATTACTTGCAGTATGATTTTGTAGTATTTTATAAATTCAAAATCTACTCCTGTAATAGCTGCAGCAGTTTCAGGTTCAGAAAAAAATTTTCTTGCTTTGTTGCCATCATTTGTGTTTCCTTCTCCTTGCTTTGGCTGATCGACCAGTAAACCCAATTCTAAATATTTATCTTGTACGTGTTTCTTTTTTGCCTCTCTTTTGGCTTTATTTTCGTCACTATTTCGTACTGTTCCTTTAAAGTCTAAATCATAGCTTAGCTTTAATATGTGTTCCATAAATCGAATTTTAGCATGGAGTGGGGACAATCCAAACTCATAGGCTCCTTGGAAAGTGGTGTCTTCTGTTGGAAGTTGACTTAATTGGCTTGCAGTTTTTTTTTGCAAATAACACAGCTCGAAGATGATTTTGTTTCAGTTATGGCCTGTGCAACTTTTCCATCAATCCCTGTAAGTAACATTTGATAGTTTATTTGAATCTCTTGATCGTTAAGTAACAAAGTTATCGGTTGAAGTTTATCTATTTGTTGTTTAAGTTTAGATACTTCTTCTAATATTACATCCTTCGTTTCCTTCTTAAAAGCAAATTTAATTGGTCTGCAATATTTTGTTGAGGAAGGTATTGCGGTTTTCCATATGTCAATATCGGTTTCTTTGCCAGTAGATGGCTCAAAATTAATGTTATTTGTATTTAGTCTTAACGGAACAAAAGATATCATAAATAAGTCAGAATCTGATATTTTTTCTGCATTATACTGCTTATATCGCTTTTGTACAGAAGATCCATCGCATCCCCATTTAAAAATTTATCTTAGGCTGCAGTCACCAAGCTTTTTAATATTATCTGCGTCCAATGTATCAACAATCTTTCCGCAGTATGATTTAAGATGTCTTGCAATACCACCTATGCTGCACTTTCTGCAATGTTTATAGAATTTTGTGATGGTAAACAATATTTTTTAATTAAAACCAAATCTTTATATTCTGGATAAATGGAGCAATATTTTCCAACTGCCCGCTTTCGCAATTTCATATACTGATATTTTGTTAGGTTTAACTTCAGAAATATTGAAAATGCTTCGTCAGATGTAAATTTTTTATCATCGGTTGGTGTTGGAATGCTCTTTAAAATCCTTTTTACACGCTTGGGGCTCGCTTTCATTACATTTTCTATTATATCAATTTTTTTAGTTTTATTTTTTGTTGGTCCCTAGTTGATGGAAAAACGTATCTTTAATTATTTCTTAAGAAAATTCTTCATTCATGCTTTGCAGCTTTCGTCTTCGGGACCTTTCATTACACTCCTCAACTGGTCTGGCGGGTGGGCCCACATTTGCTGATTTTGGTTGGCTTTCAAATAAAAGTTCGCTTGTAAGCCATTGTTTGTTGCAGTTAAAAATTTTTTTCCTTATTGCTATTACATTCATTATACCGTTTATTTAATCGCGTTAAAAATTTATTAATTTTTTTTAAATGTTCACACAACTCAAAATAAGGGTCTTTCAAAATGTGTAATATAACATCGTTTTGTTTTTTTGTTCAAAATAAATTTTAGCAAGATCGTTATAACTGAACTTAGCCATCGTTTTGACAATACTGATCGTCTTTATTAATTTTGTCTGTTTTCATACACATTTATTTTTCTTGAAGCAGGTATGTGTTTAAACGAGAGACAGGAAAGAAGAAAGAAGAGTAGTACAGACATGCTTGTACCGACGAGTTACTTCAATTCTTTTTTGTTATTTCATTCTCATATTCAAAACTCATTAAAAACTTGAACCCAAACTGTGTGTCTTAACAACCGGACAGGTTTAAAAGAGAATTAAAGAGACCTGCTTCAAGAAAACCTGATGTGTCTATCGTATTTTAACCCTTATATGAGCAGCAGCTACCTGGATACACAATAAAGATATAACAAAAGGTCGAATATATCAGTCCAAATACAACAACCCATGTACCTACCTCCGCTTACATGTAACTATACATTTTTTAATGGCCTAAATTACAGAAATGCATTTAATGCATTATAATAATAGTCTTTTATTATATCCTTTTCATTAATAAAACTTAGAAAAAAAGAAAAACATACACACAATACACACAACACAAACACATGTAGATATACCGCACTCCCACACCTAAAATATCCGACATGCAAGCAGTAAAATCATTGTAGTTCCTAGAGATGCAAATATAAATTTAAAAATTTAGCATATAATAACAGCTCAAAGTACGTACTATAACATGTTATAAGTCATTTTACGAAGTTGCGTTTCACTGAACATCGAGATTTGGGTATATTTTAGACCTATATTACAATCCCCAAATCTGGGACTCGAGCAAAGTAAGGCTGAAATGATATTGTGTGAAGAAAATTTTTTTTTCCAAAAATATATAAAACCAAAAAAGTTATGCCCACTTGAAGTTCAAAAATTTTTAAAATATTTTGAATTTCAGCTTCTCTTAAAAAAAAACGCGTTTTTGATCACCGTATTTGAAGAGAAATAATCGAAAAAAAAACTTAAATTTCTGGATTTCGAGGTTCCTATGTGTTTACTTTTATATAAAAAAAAATTAAATCGGTGACACAAAAAAAATTTTTTTTGAAGACTTTTGGTCGCCATCTCTTCAAATGTGCCACTGTGCGGCAAAAAATTCAACCATTTTAACGATTTTTTCTTCAAATTCGAAGATACCAAGCTAGCATATAATAATGCAATGCTATTTATACTGCATGTACATAATTACTACTACATGGTATAAAAAAACATACATATATCGGCATAGATTTTGGACGAGATATTTTCATAATAGGAACAGCCAATGTCAGAAGGTTTGTCAGAAGAAAATAGAGCACACTCTAATTGAAATTTTGTCAGTTGGCCTTCCGTCTGACTTTTACAGAAGCAATGTTTCAAAGGTACCACATGACATGTACATGTTTTACACTGTAAAATTTGACGTCAGACGTAAAAAAAATTCAGTAAAGTGCGACTTTGACTCGCGCACGAAGGGTTCCGTACGAACACTTGATATGTAATTTAATACAAACTTCATCCTATATAATATAAAGTTTTAGAATTTTTTTCGTTTTTGTGGTCTTTTCGGTTTTTTTGTTTTGGCGTTTTTTCGGTTTTGGCGATTTTTTTTAAATTTGGGCTCTTTTTTTAGTTTTGACACTTTATTTTCTTGTTTTGGCGATTTTTTTCGGTTGTTGGTGTTTTTTCCTTTTTGGCGATTTTTTTTTATTTTTGGCGATTTTTTTAATTTTTGCGATTTTTTTTTATACAAATTTTTTTGAGAAAAATAAAATATTCAATCGAATATAAATTATTTGTGTTAGTTTCTAAGCCTACTAGCTTATTTTTCTTTTGTGATTTTCAAAAATATTATTATTTGTGAATTCTCAAATAGTTGTTGAAAGTCTGTGCATAAGATAAGAGGTTTGTGACTATTCAAAATGTGTGGTGTAAGTCTAATGATGATTTGTTACAGCAACAATGAAATGCATATAGACAACGCTGAACCACCAGCAAATAAATTTCAAATTAAATTTTTTTTTAGTTTTGGCGACATTTTCGCGTTTTGGATATTTTTTTCGATTTTTGGCTTTTTTTTATTTTGGCGTTGTTTTCATTTTGACGATTTTTTTGAATTTGACGGTTTATTTTAATGTTAGAATTTTTTTCGTTTTGGCGATTTTTTTTTAATTATTGGCGATTTTTTTTTGGTTTGGCGATTTTATAATTTTCGGTTTTCTTAGTTTTACCGTTTTTGAAACTTTCAAGTGTTTGCCTCTTACGGTTTCCAAGATTAGCATTAACTGATGGACCACCCTTTAATTAAATTTTTTTAAATTTTATTGTTAATTGTTGTAGTCTGTATAAAAATACACTAATTTTACAAATTTCAAGTTTTAATATACATATGTTCATACATGGGACTTAAATATTTTTCGTTGCTCGTCCTGGAATATCCTTTAATTTTTAATTCTCATGTTTTTATTGTTGTAGCGGCCAAGGTTCTACATACTATGTCAAAATTTCAGGTCCGTAGCTCTTACGGTTCCTGAGAAAATACCGTGTGACGGACAGACGGACAGCGTAGCGAAAACAATAGGGTTCCTTTCAAAACATGTCGTATACGAGGGGCATCAGGAAATGTTTTATTTACAATTAATTTATTTTAACTGTTTGGCTTTGTGTTAGGTGGGTAGATCGCAACCTCAATGCCTTGACAGTTCAAAAATACATTCCAATGTTGTTGAGGGGGTAGAGCGACTACATTCGGCAAATCAGCAACACCAGTACATATGTTTGGCGTAAAAACGGATTTTAAGTGCTCAGCAAATATTTTACCTTTTTCAGTATCGCTTCTTGCCCAACTTCCGGTAGATGTGCGTAGAGGTGGCTTATACTCAATGGGTGTTTTAAGCTTTCTAGCAGCGCGCCACAAAGAGTAATTAGACGCTGGTGTGACATCATTCAAGATAATTTTTAAGAGATGCAGTTTTTTCAGACGCAAGCAACTCTTGGAGTCGTTTAGTGCACTCTTTAAATCTGATTTTATTTTGTGGTGATCTGTGCTGTTGCCATTCCCTTCTTGCTCTTCTTTTTTCACGTACGAGACGTACAATGTCTGTAGAATAAATTTTATTAAACCCAGTCTGCGGATGGGCGATAATGGCATGTTCAGCAGCCTGTTTAATATTCTCGCTGAGATTGGCAATGTTAGATTCAATATCATCGGGTGTTCTAAGCGTAATGTTTTCCGTACAATGACTACTGAGATATTTTTTGAACCCCAGCAAATTAACACGAATGGTCATCTTCACGAATGGGTCAGGTAAGTTACTTCTTAATGGACTACAAATTGTAATGATCGTCGGAGAGTGATCGGACGAAAGATCAAGAGAAGCTTGAGCTTGAATTAAATCCCTAGAGATATTTTTTATTATTCCAAAATCTATAACATGCGGAATTTTTTGTATTTCAGTAGGCCAATAAGTGGGCTCCCCACTCGAAATGACATCCAAGCCCATTTTTGAAATAGTGTTGAACAATGCTCGACCTCTGGGGGTAATAAGACGCGAACCCCAGAAGGTATGCTTAGCATTGTAGTCGCCAGCTGCTACAAAACAAGGTCCAAGAGATTTGTAGAAATCCTCATATTGATATTCAGTGATTGAAAATCTGGGAGGGGAGTAAATTTAAGATATAACAAAATTTGTACAAAAACTTTCAATGCCAATATTTGTTGCTTGTAGGTGGTCTTCACAAATGTTATCAAGAACATAGTGCTTGAGTCTTGACTTTATTAGAATTGCTGATCCACCGCAAGCCCTTCTTCTAGGGTCCCTTGTATTATATATAGTGTAGCCATAAATTTTAAAAAGACTTCTCGAAGTCAAATGAGTCTCAGATACTAACATTATATCAATATTTTTTTCCGTGAGGAAGTGCTCAAGTTCATTTTTATGAAGGCGAATGCCGTTTGCGTTCCAGAAACATATTGCTAACGTGTTTATGGCTTATTAATTAATGCTTACATTCGCGGCATTTCTTGCATCATGCTGCTCATATTTGTTGTAAAATTGTTTATAGTTTGCACCAGATTTTCAATAGTAGCTTCAAGGCGATTAAAATTGAAGCTTGCGGCAGTATTTTTTGAATTATTTGGCGGGGCAACATTTTGTGTGGGAATTGAATTTGTCTTAGCAGCATCTGCATACGATACACGGGAAGTAACTGGTTGGCTCATTTGCACAAAAGTGGCAGAGTAAGCGTTTGCTGATTGAGCTGGAGCTAATTTAGGTTTTTGCACCATAGTCTTCTTTACGAAAGAGTACACAGGACAACCTCTGTAGTTAGCGGTGTGTTTACCTCCACAAGTACTGCATTTTTTTTCGCTTGATCTTTTGGTTTAGTACAACTAGCAGTGCCGTGTAATTCGCCGCACACAACACAAACAGGAGGTAAATTGCAGTAAGTTTTTGTATGGCCATATTCTTGGCAATTATGGCACTGCACGGGACCTGAACGCTTATGAGGCTCTTCAACTGTGATTTTTTTTTATAAAAGGTGTTTTAGGCTATAAATAGGATGAGTCTCATTTTTTCTTGATTTTATATCATTCGGCTCCAGTTCAACACGAAATAGGGGTTGGGTTACCTTTTCTCTGCTTATTATGTTAGATACAATTTTTACCTTAAATCCCTGGAGGACAAGTGCATCTTTTATTTTTTCAGGAACAACATAGGAATGTATTTTTGAACTGTCAAGGCATTGAGGTTGCGATCTACCCACCTAAGACAAAATATTTATTGTAAATAAAACATTTCCTGATGCCCCTTGTAACGACATGTTTTTAGGGTTCCATACGGAACCATATTGTTTTCGCTACGCTGTCCGTCTGGCCGTCACACGGTATTTTATGTAGAACCTTGGCCGCTACAACAACAAAAACATGAGAATTAAAAATTAAAGGATTTTCCAAAACGAGCAACGAAAAATGTTTAAATCCCATGCAATATACATACAATTGTATGAACATATGTATATTAAAACTTGAAATTTGTAAAATTAGTGTATTTTTATACAGAATACAACAATTAACAATAAAATTTAAAAAAATTTAATTAACGGGTGGTCCATTAGGTAATTCTAGTCTTGGAAACCGTAAGAGGCAAACACTTGAAAGTTTCAAAAACGGTAAAACTAAGAAAACCGAAAATTATAAAATCGCCAAACCAAAAAAAAAATCGCCAAAACGAAAAAAATCGCCAAAATTAAAATAAAAATTCTAACATTAAAATAAACCGCCAAATTCGAAAAAATCGCCAAAATGAAAAAAAACGCCAAAATGAAAAAAACGCCAAAAATCGAAAAAATTCGCCAAAACGCGAAAATGTCGCCAAAACTAAAAGAAATTTTAATTTGAAATTTATTTGCTGGTGGTTCAGCGTTGTCTATATGCATTTCATTGTTGCTGTACAAATCATCAGTAGACTTTAACCACACATTTTGAATAGTCACAAACCTCTTATATTATGCACAGACTTTCAAGAACTATTTGAGAATTCACAAATAATAATATTTTTGAAAATCACAAAAGAAAAATAAGCGTAGTAGCGTCTGACGTCAAATTTTACAGTGTAAAACATGTACATGTCATGTGGTACCCTTGAAACATTGCTTCTGTAAAAGTCAGACGCAAGGCCGACTGAAAAAATTTCAATTAGAGTGTGCTCTATTTTCTTCTGACAAACCTTCTGACATCGGCTGTTCCTATTATGAAAAAATGTCGTCCAAAATCTATGCCGATATATGTATGTTTTTTTATACCATGTAGTAGTAATAATGTACATGCAATATAAATAGCATTGCATTATTATATGCTAGCTTGGTATCTTCTAATTTGAAGAAAAAATCGTTAAAATGGTTGAATTTTTTGCCGCACAGTGGCACATTTGAAGAGATGGCGACCAAAAGTCTTCAAAAAAAATTTTTTTTGTGTCACCGATTTAATTTTTTTATATAAAAGTAAACACATAGGAACCACGAAATCCAGAAATTTAAGTTTTTATATCGATTATTTCTCCTCAAATAGGGTGATCAAAAACGCGCTTTTTTTAAGAGAAGCTGAAATTCAAAATATTTTAAAAATTTTTGAAGTTCAAGTGGGCATAACTTTTTTGGTTTTATATATTTTTGGAAAAAAATTTTTTCTTTACACAATATCATTTCTTAACTTATAAACTAAATTAAAAAATAGTGCCTTACTTTGCTCGAGTCCCAGATTTGGGGATTGTAATAAAGGTCTAAAATATACCCACATCTCGATGTTCAGTGAAACGTAACTTTTTTTCTGCGAAAAACTTCGTAAAATGACTTATAACGTGTTATAGTACGTAGTTTGAGCTGTTATTATATGCTAAACTTTTAAATTTATATTTGCATTTCTAGAAACTACAATGATTTTACTGCTTGCATGTCGGATATTTTAGGTGTGGGAGTGCGGTATATCAACATGTTCTTGTGTATATATTGTGTGTATGTTTTTCTCTTTTTCGAAGTTTTATTAATGGAAAGGATATAATAAAAGACAATTATTATAATGCATTAAATACATTTCTGTAATTTAGGCCATTAAAAAATGTATAGTTACATATAAGCGGAGGTAGGTACATGAGTTGTTGTATTTGGACTGATATATTCGACCTTTTGTTATAACTTTATTGTGTATCCAGGTAGCTGCTGCTCATATAATGGTTAAAATACGATAGACACATCAGGCTTTCTTGAAGCAGGTCTCTTTAATTCTCTTTTAAACCTGTCCGTTTGTTAAGACACACAGTTTGGGTTCAAGTTTTTAATGAGTTTTGAATATGAGAATGAAATAACAAAAGAGAATTGAAGTAACTCGTCGGTACAAGCATGTCTGTACTGCTCTTCTTTCTTCTTTCCTGTCTCTCGTTTAAACACATACCTGCTTCAAGAAAACTAAATGTGTATGAAAACAGACAAAATTAATAAAGACGATCAGTATTGTCAAAACGATGGTTAAGTTCAGTTATAACGATCTTGCTAAAATTTATTTTGAACAAAAAAACAAAAACGATGTTATATTACACATTTTGAAAGACCCTTATTTTGAGTTGTGCGAACATTAAAAAAAAAAATAATAATTTTTTAACGCGATTACAAAATGTTATCAACAGCATAAAAAAATTTCACAAGTGAAGAAAAAAATTATACAGGTTTGTGTTCTTAGTTATTAGCTTTTTTGTATAATTAATAATAAAATGATAAATACATATGTTTGATGATAGTAGCATCTGCTGGTTGGCTAATTATTTTTTTGAGGAGTCAGAAGAAACATGTGGTGGTGCCCTCAGCAACATTGATAAAATTCGACTGTATTTACGATTTTGTGCAGATCCTGGATTCCAAAACTTTATAGCCACAGGCATTGGAGTCCATTAATCCACTGTGTCGCGAACTATTGCAGAAGTTACGAAACTTATATCTGCCAAAACAAGCGAGTGGATAAAATTCCCGAAAGATGCAGATGAAATAAAAGATGCTTAAATGACGCATTTTTCTTTCTACAAGTTTTTCTTGCAAAATCTGCATTTTTGTAGGAATCACCTTGTTTTGCTTTAACAAAACAAGCCTCTGCAGACCTTGAAAATTCAACTCCCTTGTCTCATCAGTTTCATAACGACTCAAGACTGCTGTTGACTTTTTGTTAACCTTCAAAAATAAACAACATATAGCAAAATCTAAAATAAGATTGCTTAATTTCTGTTACACATGTTTTTTATTATTTTTACGGCCTGTTCCACGATGTCACCAGAAATCGTTCCATCGAATACTTATATTGAAAAATTTTCTAATGTTATTGTTTTTTGCAATACAAGTTGTCGATCGAACGATTTCTGGTGACATCGTGGGACGGGCCGTAAATGCTTGGTAATTGACTTTTTTCTAGTAAATATTTATTTTATTTTTTCTACTAAAAATTTAGAAATGTCGTCAGTTTGTATTGTATTATTATTATTTGATTCTACTTCTGCTTCACTTTCACTTGACAAAATGTTTGCACTTCAATAATCATTAGACGTTTGATCTCCCTTTGCTCAAGTAATTGCAATTGGTTTGAACTCATTTTTATGCATACGAAATTGAGCAAAAGCTAATGCTGTTTGATCGAACTCAACTTACGAGCAATTGCTCACCTGACTCAACTCAGCGTTTTTATGCATGAGACCCAATGTGTAGACATTTGGCCACTACAACAACAAATACATGAGAGTTAAAAACTAAAGGCTGTTTCAAAACGAGCCACGAAAATTGTTAAAATCCATATAATATACATACAGTTGTAATTATGTACATATATACACTTGAAATTTTAAAAGTTAGTGTACTTTTATACAGAATACATCAATTAACACTAAATTTAAAAAATTTAAATCAATGGGTGTTCCATCAGTTAATGCAATTTTGACTTTGTAATTTTGACAAATTGCTGTATCCTGGAAACCGTAAGAGCAAAACTCTTGAAATTTTCAAAAACGGTAAAACTAAAAAATCCAAAAATTTAAAATCGCCAAATATAAAAAAATCGCCAAAAACAAAAAAAAAAATCGCCAAAACGAAATAAAGCACCAAATTAAAAAACATCTCTAGGCCTAAAATAAATCGCGAAAAACCGCAAAAATCGCTAAAATTACAAAAATCCCCAAAAAACAGAAAATATGGAGAAATGGGAAATTTTAAAAAATTACACAAAAATACCCCAAACACAGTTTTTAAAATTATTACAATTTTGTTTAAATGAAAACAATTATTTCATATATGTTTGATTATAATCAAATATATGGAATGCCAAAGGGGAACCCTCTATCCCCAACCATCGACGACATTGTGTTAGACACTCTTGTAGAAAAAACAACGAAAGCACTAGGAGATAAAAACATAGAAATAAAATTATTGACAAAACATGTAGATGACCTATTTGCCAATATTAAAAAAAAGGACGAGAAAATCATAATGGAGGCCTTTAATAATTACCATAACAAACTTAAATTTACTATTGAAAACTAAATAAACAATTCACTTCCCTATCTTGATATGAGAATAATAAGACACAATGATAGAATTATAACAGATTGGTACATGAAACAAATAGCTTCAGGCAGAATAATAAATTCTAATTCAACACAGCCCTTTAAACATAAGACAAACACAATTACAAACTTTATTAATAAAGTCTTACATATAACTCATAACAAATTCAAAGATAAAAATATTAAATAAATAAGAGAAATACTTAAAAACAATAATATCCGACATATTTGATCAATAATCTAATAGACAAATCAATACATAACGCAACAAAAAACAATAACACAAAAACAATATCTGGCAACACTAAATATATAAGCTTATCTTATATTCCAAAGCTGACTGAGAATAATAAAATAAAAGAGTTAATTAATGAAGAAATAATTATATTTGCACACAAACGAAACAAAACAACAAATACACTGTTCACAAATCTAAAAACAAAAATAAATAAAAAAAGATCAAAGCTATGTAGTATATGAAATAAAATGTAATGGAAACGCACACGAAAGCTGTAAACAAGTTTACATTGGGACAACAAAAAGGAATCTAGGAGTAAGAGTAGCTGAACATGAGAATGATATTAAAAAAGGACGACAATCTACTGCGCTAGCTCAACAAGAAAATACAACAAAAGATACACTTTGGAAAGCTTAAGTATTCAACAAAAAATGGACATAGCAATGAACAACAAAACTGACAAAGACAAAACTAATACTACTTATAGCATTGTATTAATTTAAGTTTTAGTGTAACTCCAGCTGTGATATTAGAACGTTAAGAAATGCTTTATACTGTGATATTTACAATTTTGATTATTTTTGCAATTATTTTTAAATTATGTGTTTTATGTTGTATGTTGTCATGTCGCGTAAAATAACATTATTAAAATTTAAATGCAAATTTTATTAGAAGATAGTATATGTAAGTTAAAGCAAAACATTAATTGTTTTATTATTATTGTTGTTGTTGCATTAAAATCGTTCTTTTATTTATAAATGTTACCAGATTTCAATAAAAATAGTATCCCTGAAGATGTTGGAAAATCCCAACGAAACGTCGGATATGAAAAAATGAAATAAAATTGTCTTTTATTTGCAGAGTTTTTTGTGTTAGTTTCTAAGCCTACTACGCTTATTTTTCTTTTGTGTTTTTTAGAAGTATTATTATTTGTGAGTTCTCAAATAGTTCTTGAAAGTCTGTGCATAAGATAAGATGTTTGTGACTATTCAAAATGTGTGGTTGAAGTTTACTGATGATTTGTTACAGCAACAATGAAATGAATATAGACAACGCTGAACCACCAGCAAATATATTTCAAATTAAAATAAACTTCTGACAATATGTCGAATAATCAATTTCTTTAATTAATTAATTTAAAAAAAGATACTAAAAGCATAAGTACTTCCAACCTCCAACAAAAAAATTTTACAGTGTAAAACATGTACATGTCATGTGGTACCTTTGAAACATTGCTTCTGTAAAAGTCAGACGCAAGGCCGACTGACAAAATTTCAATTAGAGTGTGCTCTATTTTCTTCTGACAAACCTTCTGTTCCTATTATGAAAAAATGTCGTCCAAAATCTATGCCGATATATGTATGTTTTTTTATACCATGTAGTAGTAATAATGTACATGCAATATAAATAGCATTGCATTATTATATGCTAGCTTGGTATCTTCTAATTTGAAGAAAAAATCGTTAAAATGGTTGAATTTTTTGCCGCACAGTGGCACATTTGAAGAGATGGCGACCAAAAGTATTCAAAAAAAATTTTTTTTGTGTCACCGATTTAATTTTTTTTTATATAAAAGTAAACACATAGGAACCACGAAATCCAGATTTTTAAGTTTTTATATCGATTATTTCTCTTCAAATAGGGTGATCGAAAACGCGTTTTTTTTAAGAGAAGCTGAAATTCAAAATATTACAAAAATTTTTGAACTTCAAGTGGGCATAACTTTTTTGGTTTTATATATTTTTGGAAAAAAATTTTTTCTTCACACAATATTATTTCTTAACTTATAAACTAAATTAAAAAAATAGTGCCTTACTTTGCTCGAGTCCCAGATTTGGGGATTGTAATAAAGGTCTAAAATATACCCACATCTCGATGTTCAGTGAAACGTAACTTTTTTTCTGCGAAAAACTTCGTAAAATGACTTATAACGTGTTATAGTACGTAGTTTGAGCTGTTATTATATGCTAAACTTTTAAATTTATATTTGCATCTCTAGGAACTACAATGATTTTACTGCTTGCATGTCGGATATTTTAGGTGTGGGAGTGCGGTATATCTACATGTGTTTGTGTGTTTATTGTGTGTATGTTTTTCTTTTTTTCGAAGTTTTATTAATGAAAAGGATATAATAAAAGACTATTATTATAATGCATTAAATGCATTTCTGTAATTTAGGCCATTAAAAAATGTATAGTTACATATAAGCGGAGGTAGGTACAAGAGTTGTTGTATTTGGACTGATATATTCGACCTTTTGTTATATCTTTATTGTGTATCCAGGTAGCTGCTGCTCATATAAGGGTTAAAATACGATAGACACATCAGGTTTTCTTGAAGCAGGTCTCTTTAATTCTCTTTTAAACCTGTCCGGTTGTTAAGACACACAGTTTGGGTTCAAGTTTTTAATGAGTTTTGAATATGAGAATGAAATAACAAAAGAGAATTGAAGTAACTCGTCGGTACAAGCATGTCTGTACTGCTCTTCTTTCTTCTTTCCTGTCTCTCGTTTAAACACATACCTGCTTCAAGAAAACTTGATGTGTATGAAAACAGACAAAATTAATAAAGACGATCAGTATTGTCAAAACGATGGCTAAGTTCAGTTATAACGATCTTGCTAAAATTTATTTTGAACAAAAAAACAAAAACGATGTTATATTACACATTTTGAAAGACCCTTATTTTGAGTTGTGTGAACATTTAAAAAAAATTAATAAATTTTTAACGCGATTAAATAAACGGTATAATGAATGTAATAGAAATAAGGAAAAAATATTTAACTGCAACAAACAAAACAAAGCGAACTTTTATTTTAAAGCCAACCAAAACCAGCAAATGTGGGCCGACCTGCCAGACCAGTTGAGGAGTGTAGTGAAAGGTCCCGAAGACGAAAGCTGCAAAGCATGAATGAAGAATTTTCTCAAGAAATAATTAAAGATACGTTTTTCCATCAACTAGGACCAACAAAAAATAAAACTAAAAAAATTGATATAATAGAAAATGTAATGAAAGCGAGCCCCAAGCGTGTAAAAAGGACTTTAAAGAGCATTCCAACACCAACCGATGTTGAAAAAATTTACATCTGAAGAAGAATTTTCAATATTTCTGGACTTAAAGCTAACAAAATATCAGCAGAGGTGGTATTGCAAGACATATTAAATCATACTGCGGAAAGATTGTTGAATACATTGGACGCAGATAATATCAAAAGGCTTGGTGACTGCATCCTAAGATTAATTTCTAAATGGGGATGCGATGGATCTTCTGTACAAAAGCGATATAAGCAGTATAATGCAGAAAAAATGTCAGATTCTGACTTATTTATTATATCTTTTGTTCCGTTAAGACTAAAAACAAATAACATTAATTTTGAGCAATCTACTAGCAAAGAAACCGATATTGACATATGGAAAAACGGAATACCTTCCTCAACAAATATTGCAGACCAATTAAATTTGCTTTTAAGAAGGAAACGAAGGATGTAATATTAGAAGAAGTATCTAAACTTAAACAACAAATAGATAAACTTCAACCGATAACTTTGTTACTTAACGATCAAGAGATTCAAATAAATTATCAAATGTTACTTACAATGATTGATGGAAAAGTTGCACAGGCCATAACTGAAACAAAATCATCTTCGAGCTGTGTTATTTGCAAAAAAAAACTGCAAGCCAATTAAGTCAACTTCCAACAGAAGACACCACTTTCCAAGAAGCCTATGAGTTTGGATTGTCCCCACTCCATGCTAAAATTCGATTTATGGAACACATATTAAAGCTAAGCTATGATTTAGATTTTAAAGGAACAGTATGAAATAGTGACGAAAATAAAGCCAAAAGAGAGGCAAAAAAGAAACACGTACAAGATAAATATTTAGAATTGGGTTTACTGATCGATCAGTCAAAGCAGGGAGAAGGAAACACAAATGATGGAACAAAGCAAGAAAATTTTTTTCTGAACCTGAAACTGCTGCAGCTATTACAGGAGTAGATTTTGAATTTATAAAACACTACAAGATCATACTGCAAGTAATATCATGCAATAAAAAGGTAAATGCAAGAAAATTTGGTCAGTATGCTAATGAAACAGCGAAACTGTACAACGAAAAATATGATTGGAGGAATATGCCATCGACAGTCCATAAAATACGATATCATGGGGAAAACATTATTCAACACAATATGCTTCCGATTGGAGATCTTTCTGAAGAAGCGCAAGAAAAACGGAACAAAGATTATAGATATTTTCGCGAACACAACACAAGAAAGATATCTAGATATAGTAAAGGGTGTTTTTTATTGAGGTATAGAACTTTAAGTTGGCATCACTTTTTTAACTGTCGGTTATTTGGTCAGCTGTCAAGTGATTAATATTTAGTTTGGTTTGCCATTTCATCATGAACAGGTTGACAAAAGAATAACGCTTGCAAATCGTGCAAATTTATTTCGAAAATAATGGTTCAGTTCGCGAAGTTTACCGCAAGCTCCGTCCATTTTATGGTCGACATAATCGTCCATCAGAGCAATTAATTCGGTTAACCATGGATCGTTTTCGCACTACGTTTACTCTATGTGATAATACGCATCCGCAGAGACGTCGAACAGTGCGCACCGAAGAAACAATTGCCGCTGTAGAGCAAAGTGTTGAAGAGGACCCGAATGAATCGATTCGCCACCGTGCACAGCAATTGGAGCCGACTAACCGACTATTTTGTTCCCGAATTGGATGGCATGAATGTGGATGAGTTGTGGTTCCAACAAGACGGCGCTACATGCCACACAGCGCACGTCACAATCGATTTATTGAAGGAAACATTCGATGAGCGCATAATTTCGCGGAATGGACCTGTCAATTGGCCACCAAGATCGTGTGATTTGACACCATTGGATTATTTTATTTGGGGATATGTGAAGTCGCTCGTCTACGCCAACAAACCAGAAACGTTAGGGGACTTGGAAGCCAACATTCGTGGCGTTATTGCCAACATACGGCCCCATATGCTCGAAAAAGTGGTTGAAAATTGGACCTGTAGAATTGGCTTTATTCGAGCCAGCCGCGGTGGCCCGAAATCATATTTAAACATTAATGGCATAAAATTATCCTTCCAATAAAGCCAAATTGATGGACATTAAAACGATTTTCTTGGGTTTTATTTCAATTTGAAGTTCTATACCTCAAAAAAAACACCCTTTATATACAATAGGGAGAAAATCCCCCAGTCTCTATTTCTCTCTCTCTATTTCTCTATTTCGAATATAAATTATTTGCTGGCTTTTTTGTGTTAGTTTCTAAGCCTACTACGCTTATTTTTCTTGTGATTTTCAAAAATATTATTATATGTGAATTCTCAAATAGTTCTTGAAAGTCTGTGCATAAGATAAGAGGTTTGTGACTACTCAAAATGTGTGGTTGAAGTCTACTGATAATTTGTTACAGCAACAATGAAATGCATATAGACAACGCTGAACCACCAGCAAATAAATTTCAAATTAAAATAAACTTCTGACAATATGTCGAATAATAAATTTCTTAAATGTTAAATTTAGATTTTATTTTTCATTTTGCCTTATAATTACTTTTATTGTTATCCAATATATTTCTAATTGTATAAAGGTGTAGAAAAATAAAATAGATTCAAATCGAATATAAATTATTTTGCTGAACCACCAGCAAATAAATTTCAAATTAAATTTTTTTTTAGTTTTGGCGACATTTTCGCGTTTTTGGCGATTTTTGGCATTTTTTTTTAATTTTGGCGTTTTTTTCATTTTGGCGATTTTTTCGAATTTGGCGGTTTATTTTAATGTTAGAATTTTTTTTTTTAATTTTGGCGATTTTTTTTTTTGGTTTGGCGATTATATAATTTTCGGTTTTCTTAGTTTTACCGTTTTTGAAACTTTCAAGTGTTTGCCTCTTACGGTTTCCAAGATTAGAATTAACTGATGGACCACCCTTTAATTAAATTTTTTTTTAAATTTTATTGTTAATTGTTGTAGTCTGTATAAAAATACACTAATTTTACAAATTTCAAGTTTTAATATACATATGTTCATACAATTGTATGTATATTACATGGGATTTAAACATTTTTCGTTGCTCGTTTTGGAAAATCCTTTAATTTTTAATTCTCATGTTTTTGTTGTTGTAGCGGCCAAGGTTCTACATACTCTGTCCAAATTTCAAGTCCGTAGCTCTTAATGTTCCTGAGAAAATACCGTGTGAACGACAGACGGACAGCGTAGCGAAAACAATAGGGTTCCTTTTCATGTCGTATACGAGGGGCATCAGGAAATGTTTTATTTACAATTAATATTTTAACTGTTTGGCTTTGTGTTAGGTGGGTAGATCGCAACCTCAATGCATTGACAGTTAAAAAATACATTCACAGTGCCCAACGATGACATAACTTAACTATAAAAACACAGAGAAATATAATCTAAGAATAAAGAGAACCAAAGAGATTAACAAACGAAAAGTGGTGAAGTTCTTTCTAAACATAATCTTGTCTCAATTAAATAAGAGAAATTCTGATGTGTACTCTAAGATTACATAAGCAAATTAAACATTAACTGTCGTATTCATAAAATATATTTAGTTTATTTAACATATTTTTATGGAAAATTTGTCAATACACCTAAAATAATTTTTATGAATACGGCATCAAATAAACAGCACTGCTAAACAAAGTTTTCAGAAGACTAGTTCTTTTCCCACACAAAATGTTTCACATCCAAATAATTCAACGAATGCAAACTCAAACATTAACTTTAGTCGCTTTGAAGCTACTATTGAGAATCTGGTGCTAAATATTATGAGACTCAGTTGACCTCAAGAAGCTTATTCAAAATAAATGGTTACACTATATATGATACAAAGAACCCTAGAGGGAGAGCATGCGGTGGATCGGCAATTCTAATAAAATCAAGACACAAACGCTATATTTTTGACAATATTTCTCCAAGCAACTAATATTTGTGTCAACAATTTTTGTATGAACTTTGTTATATCTTCAATTTACTCGCCTTCCCGGTAGAACTGTGTAGCTCATGAACGAACGGGTTAAATTGAACAAATCACTTAATTGAACAGTAGTGTACCGCTCGATGTTTTCCTTCATTCAGTTTGTGTTTCAAGTCTTTTATATCAAATTTGCTTTCGTTCATGTTTGCTATTTATGTTATGTCTTTTTGTTTGAGTTGAGTTTTTGTGTTTTAAAAGGTTTAGGTACGTGTATACTAAATTCTATTTAAAATCGCTGTGGCACTGCCATCATTCTATTCATAATTTGATTTAACAGTCTTTTCACAAGAAGTATTTTTTTTAATGCATGTTTTTTTTATTTATTGTCCCCGTTATGCAAAAAAATATTTTTCTTTAGCTTTAAAGTTCATAGTAGTTGATAAGCACTTTAAGGCTAACATAGCTTTATTAAAAAATCATATGCAAAAGACAACTTTAAATATTTTGTGATTTAATAATAAATACTGGTAACACCACCGTGTTCAACAACCACTTCACAGCTTATGATGTACAAAATTTAATACAATTTCATTCGGGTATTCAGATAATTTTTTATTTTATTAAATAAATTTTTATTATGTTGAAGTAAAGCAATCTAATTTAAAAAATATGTGCTTCTGACATAGTAGGAAAACAGATAAACACAACCATTAAGTAAAAGTAAAAAAATGTGAAAAATTATCACAATTTGTTTTATTCGAATGAAACGAGTATTTGAATATCCAGCTTTTTTCGATTTGTTTTGATTGTATGTACATCACTAAAACATTTTTGTATAATTTAATATTTTTTTATGGATTTTGCTATGTATTTCGAATCAGTTGGATAATTTGGTAATGTTTCCCATTACATGACAGAAATAATAAATTTAAGATAACAGCAGGCACCTCTAGCTTCATTTTCAGATGTAACATGAATCAATATGTTCTATATTAGTAAAAATATTTGAGGTACAAAATACACATTTTGGAAATATCAACTTAAAGTAGTCTTAACAAACGTGGGTGCCTACTTTAGAATTTTTATACAATAATTTTTTTAGAATACAACTTTACTTAACATTACTTGGCAAAGCTTTATTAAGTTTTTTTGCATAAGACCCTGTATCTTCAAATATGAACTAACAATAAGTATTCAAATCTTAAATCTATAAAAAAATTATTAGGCCCGACCAATGTCGGACATAAGCTAAGTGATAGTTATTAATAATACATAAGTAGTGATAAGCAACAAAAAGAAAAAAGTGTTTTCAAGCAGCTTCATCATCTAGAGTGTTGAATATTAGAGCCCGTGTATCTCTCTTTTTTAAGCGGATGTGCCCAGTAAAGTTCAAAATATTACGAGCAAGCGGATTAGGTTGTGACTCGAGTTTTGTTAGATATTTGCCTGCTTATTTTACAATTTCTTCAGTCACTAGTGGCATATTCAAATCGCGATGCATATTTGAATTTTTGATGTACCATGGAGCCGATGTTATCATGCGTAAAATTTTATTTTGCCTTCGTTGAATTTTCTCTACATTTGAAGCTGAATTCCGTAACACCATATTGGCTTTAAAAGCGACTTGTATATTAAAAGTTTGCAGTCTAGGCTAAGTGTTGAATTTCTACCAATCAGCCAATGTACCTGAGTTAATTTAAGTTTCATTTGAGTTAAGTTAGAGTGTGATGTTTCCATGTAAGTCGTCGATCAAGGTGTATACCAAGATATTTCACATGTGAATGTTGAGGAACAACTTGATTGTTAATCCGAATGGGGGAGCAAGTATCTCTTCTTAGGGTGAACGTTATATGGACACACTTTTGTTCATTGACTTTAATTCTCCATAAGTTTAACCAAAGCTCCATCTGGCAAATGTGTTCCTGGAGTTTGCGGGATGCCTCATCAGAGTTTTCGTGCATACTAAGGCAGGCTGTATCGTCGGCAAATGTGGAAGTATGGATACTACTGCTCACAGGCATATCACAAGTATAAATCAAATATAAAACTGGTCCCAGTATGCTCCCCTGTGGCACACCGGATGAAATAGTTTCAGGCCTACTCGTAAAGTCTCCTTCCACAACAGCGAACTTATGGGAAATAATGTAACTTTCCAAAAGACTTAAAATGTTTATTGGTAAGTAAGTCTTCAATTTTAAAATTAGGCCTTCATGCCACACTTTATCAAATGCCTGGGAAACGTCAATAAAGAGCGCAGAACAATACTTTTTTTCCTCAAAAGTTCTTCTTATAAATTGAACCAGTCTGTGAGTTTGTTCAATGGTGCTATGCTGACTTCTAAAACCAAATTGATGGTCTGGTATGCACCCACTACTAATTAGAATTGGGGACAATTTTGTTTTGAGCAGTTTTTCGAAAAGTTTTGACATAGTTGATAGTAGACTTATTGGCCTATATGACTCAGCCTTGGTTAGATCTTTGCCCGGCTTTGGAATCATTTTAACCTTGGCAAGCTTCCAGCTGTGTGGATAATACTCCAATCGTAAAATGGCATTAAATATGAATAATAGGATTCTCATTGCAATACGAGGCAAGTTGATAAGCATCTGGTTACTAATTCCATCAATACCCGGAGCTTTCTTCGGGTTGAGTTCGGCAATTAATTTTTGTAAATCACGCGTCTTAAACTTTATGTGTTGAGGGGGTAGAGCGACCACATTCGGCAAATCAGCAACACGAGTACATATGTTTGGCGTAAAAATGGATTTTAAGTGCTCAGCAAATATTTTACCTTTTTCAGTATCGCTTCTTGCCCAACTTCCGGTAGATGTGCGTAAAGGTGGCTTATACTCAATGGGTGTTTTAAGCTTTCTAGCAGCGCGCCACAAAGAGTAATTAGACCTTCCAGATAATTTTTAAGAGATGCAGTTTTTTCAGACGCAAGCAACTCTTGGAGTCATTTAGTGCACTCTTTAAATCTGATTTTATTTTGTGGTGATCTGTGCTGTTGCCTTCCCTTCTAGCTCTTCTTTTTTCACGTACGAGACGTTCAATATCTGTAGAATAAATTTTATTAAACCCAGTCTGCGGATGGGAGATAATGGCATGTTCAGCAGCTGTTAAATATTCTCGCTGAGATTGGCAATGTTAGATTCAATATAATCGGATGTTCTAAGGGTAATGTTTTCCGTACAATGACTACTGAGATATTTTTTGAACCCCAGCCAATTAACACGATTGATCATCTTTATATGTGTTGCTTCTTAAGGGACTACAAATTGTAATGATCGTGGGAGAGTGATCGGACGAAAGATCAAGAGAAGCTTGAACTTGAATTAAATCCCTAGAGATATTTTTTATTACGCCAAAATCTATAACATCCGGAATTTTTTGTATGTCAGTAGGCCAATAAGTGGGCTCCCCACTCGAAATGACATCCAAACCCATTTCTGAAATAGTGTGGAACAATGCTCGACCTCTGGGGGTAATAAGACGCGAACCCCAGAGCGTATGCTTAGCATTGTAGTCGCCAGCTTCTACAAAACAAGGTCCAAGAGATTTGTAGAAATCCTCATATTGATCTTCCGTGATTGAAAATCTGGGAGGGGAGTAAATTGATGATATAACAAAATTTGTACAAAAATTTTCAATGCCAATATTTGTTGCTTGTAGGTGTGCTTCACAAATGTTATCAAGAACATAGTGCTTGAGTCTTGACTTTATTAGAATTGCTGATCCACCGCAAGCCCTTCCTCTAGGGTCCTTTGTATCATATATAGTGTAGCCATAAATTTTAAAAAGACTTTTCGAAGTCAAATGAGTCTCAGATACTAACATTATATCAATATTTTTTTCCGTGAGGAAGTGCTCAAGTTCATTTTTATGAAGGCGAATGCCGTTTGCGTTCCAGAAACATATTGCTAACGTGTTCATGGTTTATTAATTAATGCTTATTAATTAATGCTTGCATTCGCAGCGTTTCTTGCATTATGTTGCTCATATTTGTTGTAAAATTGTTTATAGTCTGCACCAGATTTTCAATAGTAGCTTCAAGGCGATTGAAATTAAAGCTTGCGGCAGTTTTTTTTGAATTATTTGGCGGGGAAACATTTTGTGTGGGAATTGACTTTGTCTTAGCAGCATCTGCATACGATACACGGGAAGTAACTGGTTGGCTCATTTGCGCAAAAGTGGCAGAGTAAGCGTTTGCTGATTGAGCTGGAGCTAATTAGGTTTTTGCACCATAGTCTTCTTTACGAAAGAGTACACAGGACAACCTCTGTAGTTAGCGGTGTGATTACCTCCACAATTACTGCATTTTTTTCGCTTGATCTTTTGGTTTAGTACAACTAGCAGTGCCGTGTAATTCGCCGCACACAACACAAACAGTAGGTAAATTGCAGTAAGTTTTTGTATGGCCATATTCTTGGCAATTATGGCACTGCACGGGGCCTGAACGCTTATGAGGCTCTTCAACTGTGATTTTTTTTTATAAAAAGTGTTTTAGGCTATAAATAGGATGAGTCTCATTTTGTGTTAATTTTATATCATTCGGCTCCAGTTCAACACGAAATAAGGTTTGGGTTACCTTTTCTCTGCTTATTATATTAGATAAAATTTTTACCTTAAATCCCTGGAGGACAAGTGCATCTTTTATTTTTTCAGGAACAACATTGGAATGTATTTTTGAACTGTCAAGGCATTGAGGTTGCGATCTACCCACCTAACACAAAGCCAAACAGTTAAAATATTTATTGTAAATAAAACATTTCCTGATGCTTCTCGTATACGACATGTTTTTAGGGTTCCATAAGGAACCATATTGTTTTCGCTACGCTGTCCGTCTGGCCGTCACACGGTATTTTATGTAGAGCCTTGGCCGCTACAACAACAAAAACATGAGATTTAAAAATTAAAGGATGTTCCAAAACGAGCAACGAAAAATGTTTAAATCCCATGCAATATACATACAATTGTATGAACATATGTATTTATATTAAAACTTGAAATTTGTAAAATTAGTGTATTTTTATACAGACTGCAACAATTAACAATAAAATTTAAAAAAATTTAATTAACGGATGGTCCATTAGGTAATTCTAGTCTTGGAAACCGTAAGAGGCAAACACTTGAAAGTTTCAAAAACGGTAAAACTAAGAAAACCGAAAATTATAAAATCGCCAAACCAAAAAAAAAAAAAATCGCCAAAACGAAAAAAATTGCCAAAATTAAAATAAAAATTCTAACATTAAAATAAACCGCCAAATTCGAAAAAATCGCCAAAATGAAAAAAAACGCCAAAAATCGAAAAAATTCGTCAAAACGCGAAAATGTCGCCAAAACTAAAAGAAATTTTAATTTGAAATTTATTTGCTGGTGGCTCAGCGTTGTCTATATGCATTTCATTGTTGCTGTAACAAATCATCAGTAGACTTCAACCACACATTTTGAATAGTCACAAACCACTTATCTTATGCACAGACTTTCAAGAACTATTTGAGAATTCACAAATAATAATATTTTTAAAATCACAAAAGAAAAATAAGCGTAGTAGGCTTAGAAACTAACACAAAAAAACCCTTTATATTCGATTTGAATATTTTATTTTTCTAAAAAAAATTTGTACATAAAAAAATCGCAAATATGAACAAAATCGCCAAAATGAAAAAACACCAAAAACCGAAAAAAATCGCCAAAACAAGAAAATAAAGTGTCAAAACTAAAAAAAGAGCACAAACTTAAAAAAAGCCACCAAAACCAAAAAAACGCCAAAACAAAAAAACCGAAAAGACCACAAAAACGAAAAAAATGCTAAAACTATATAATAATAGAAGTTTGTATTAAATTACATATCAAGTGTTCGTAAGGAACCCTTCGTGCGCGAGTCAAAGTCGCACTTTAATTTTTTTTACGTCTGACGTCAAATTTTACAGTGTAAAACATGTACATGTCATGTGGTACCTTTGAAACATTGCTTCTGTAAAAGTCAGACGCAAGGCCGACTGAAAAAATTTCAATTAGAGTGTGCTCTATTTTCTTCTGACAAACCTTCTGACATCGGCTGTTCTTATTATGAAAAAATGTCGTCCAAAATCTATGCCGATATATGTATGTTTTTTTATACCATGTTGTAGTAATTATGTACATGCAATATAAATAGCATTGCATTATTATATGCTAGCTTGGTATCTTCGAATTTGAAGAAAAAATCGTTAAAATGGTTGAATTTTTTGACGCACAGTGGCACATTTGAAGAGATGGCGACCAAAAGTCTTCAAAAAAAATTTTTTTTTGTGTCACCGATTTAATTTTTTTTTATATAAAAGTAAACACATAGGAACCTCGAAATTCAGAAATTTAAGTTTTTATTTCGATTATTTCTCTTCAAATAGGGTGATCAAAAATGCGTTTTTTAAGAGAAGCTGAAATTTAAAATATTTTAAAAATTTTTGAACTGCAAGTGGGCATAACTTTTTTGGTTTTATATATTTTTGGAAAAAAAAATTTTTCTTCACACAATATCATTTCTTAACTTATAAAATAAATTAAAAAAATAGTGCCTTACTTTGCTCGAGTCCCAGATTTGGGGATTGTAATAAAGGTCTAAAGTATACTCAAATCTCGATGTTCAGTGAAACGCAACTTATAACGTGTTATAGTACGTACTTTGAGCCATTATTATATGCTAATTTTTTAAATTTATATTTGCATCTCTAGGAACTACAATGATTTTACTGCATGCATGTCGGATATTTGAGGTGTGGGAGTGCGGTATATCTACATGTGTTTGTGTGTGTATTGTGTGTATGTTTTTCTTTTTTTCGAAGTTTTATTAATGAAAAGGATATAATATAATAATAATAATAATATAATAGTCTTTTATCTATTATTATAATGCATTAAATGCATTTCTGTAATTAAGGCCATTAAAAAAATGTATAGTTACATATAAGCGGAGGTAGGTACAAGAGTTGTTGTATTTGGACTGATATATTCGACCTTTTGTTATAACTTTATTGTGTATCCAGGTAGCTGCTGCTCATATAAGGGTTAAAATACGATAGACACATCAGATTTTCTTAAAGCAGGTCTCTTTAATTCTCTTTTAAACCTGTCCGGTTGTTAAGACACACAGTTTGGGTTCAAGTTTTTAATGAGTTTTGAATATGAGAATGAAATAACAAAAGAGAATTGAAGTAACTCGTCGGTACAAGCATGTCTCTACTGCTCTTCTTTCTTCTTTCCTGTCTCTCGTTTAATAACATACCTGCTACAAGAAAACTTGATGTGTATGAAAACAGACAAAATTAATAAAGACGATCAGTATTGTCAAAACGATGGCTAAGTTCAGTTATAACGATCTTGCTAAAATTTATTTTGAACAAAAAAACAAAACGATGTTATATTACACATTTTGAAAGACCCTTATTTTGAGTTGTGTGAACATTTAAAAAAAATTAATAAATTTTTAACGCGATTAAATAAACGGTATAATGAATGTAATAGCAATAAGGAAAAAATTTTTAACTGCAACAAACAATGGCTTACAAGCGAACTTTTATTTGAAAGCCAACCAAAATCAGCAAATGTGGGCCCACCCGCCAGACCAGTTGAGGAGTGTAATGAAAGGTCCCGAAGACGAAAGCTGCAAAGCATGAATGAAGAATTTTCTTAAGAAATAATTAAAGATACGTTTTTCCATCAACTAGGGACCAACAAAAAATAAAACTAAAAAAATTGATATAATAGAAAATGTAATGAAAGCGAGCCCCAAGCGTGTAAAAAGGATTTTAAAGAGCATTCCAACACCAACCGATGATAAAAAATTTACATCTGACGAAGCATTTTCAATATTTCTGAAGTTAAACCTAACAAAATATCAGTATATGAAATTGCGAAAGCGGGCAGTTGGAAAATATTGCTCCATTTATCCAGAATATAAAGATTTGGTTTTAATTAAAAAAGATTGTTTACCATCACAAAATTCTATAAACATTGCAGAAAGTGCAGCATAGGTGGTATTGCAAGACATCTTAAATCATACTGCGGAAAGATTGTTGAATACATTGGACGCAGATAATATTAAAAAGCTTGGTGACTGCAGCCTAAGATAAATTTTTAAATGGGGATGCGATGGATCTTCTGTACAAAAGCGATATAAGCAGTATAATGCAGAAAAAATATCAGATTCTGACTTATTTATGATATCTTTTGTTCCGTTAAGACTAAATACAAATAACATTAATTTTGAGCCATCTACTGGCAAAGAAACCGATATTGACATATGGAAAACCGCAATACCTTCCTCAACAAAATATTGCAGATCAATTAAATTTGCTTTTAAGAAGGAAACGAAGGATGTAATATTAGAAGAAGTATCTAAACTTAAACAACAAATAGATAAACTTCAACCGATAACTTTGTTACTTAACGATCAAGAGATTCAAATAAACTATCAAATGTTACTTACAGGGATTGATGGAAAAGTTGCACAGGCCATAACTGAAACAAAATCATCTTCGAGCTGTGTTATTTGCAAAAAAAAAACTGCAAGCCAATTAAGTCAACTTCCAACAGAAGACACCACTTTCCAAGAAGCCTATGAGTTTGGATTGTCCCCACTCCATGCTAAAATTCGATTTATGGAACACATATTAAAGCTAAGCTATGATTTAGATTTTAAAGGAACAGTATGAAATAGTGACGAAAATAAAGCCAAAAGAGAGGCAAAAAAGAAACACGTACAAGATAAATATTTAGAATTGGGTTTACTGATCGATCAGTCAAAGCAGGGAGAAGGAAACACAAATGATGGAACAAAGCAAGAAAATTTTTTTCTGAACCTGAAACTGCTGCAGCTATTACAGGAGTAGATTTTGAATTTATAAAACACTACAAGATCATACTGCAAGTAATATCATGCAATAAAAAGGTAAATGCAAGAAAATTTGGTCAGTATGCTAATGAAACAGCGAAACTGTACAACGAAAAATATGATTGGAGGAATATGCCATCGACAGTCCATAAAATACTATATCATGGGGAAAACATTATTCAACACAATATGCTTCCGATTGGAGATCTTTCTGAAGAAGCGCAAGAAAAACGGAACAAAGATTATAGATATTTTCGCGAACACAACACAAGAAAGATATCTAGATATAGTAAAGGGTGTTTTTTATTGAGGTATAGAACTTTAAGTTGGCATCACTTTTTTAACTGTCGGTTATTTGGTCAGCTGTCAAGTGATTAATATTTAGTTTGGTTTGCCATTTCATCATGAACAGGTTGACAAAAGAATAACGCTTGCAAATCGTGCAAATTTATTTCGAAAATAATGGTTCAGTTCGCGAAGTTTACCGCAAGCTCCGTCCATTTTATGGTCGACATAATCGTCCATCAGAGCAATTAATTCGGTTAACCATGGATCGTTTTCGCACTACGTTTACTCTATGTGATAATACGCATCCGCAGAGACGTCGAACAGTGCGCACCGAAGAAACAATTGCCGCTGTAGAGCAAAGTGTTGAAGAGGACCCGAATGAATCGATTCGCCACCGTGCACAGCAATTGGAGCCGACTAACCGACTATTTTGTTCCCGAATTGGATGGCATGAATGTGGATGAGTTGTGGTTCCAACAAGACGGCGCTACATGCCACACAGCGCACGTCACAATCGATTTATTGAAGGAAACATTCGATGAGCGCATAATTTCGCGGAATGGACCTGTCAATTGGCCACCAAGATCGTGTGATTTGACACCATTGGATTATTTTATTTGGGGATATGTGAAGTCGCTCGTCTACGCCAACAAACCAGAAACGTTAGGGGACTTGGAAGCCAACATTCGTGGCGTTATTGCCAACATACGGCCCCATATGCTCGAAAAAGTGGTTGAAAATTGGACCTGTAGAATTGGCTTTATTCGAGCCAGCCGCGGTGGCCCGAAATCATATTTAAACATTAATGGCATAAAATTATCCTTCCAATAAAGCCAAATTGATAGACATTAAAACGATTTTCTTGTGTTTTATTTCAATTTGAAGTTCTATACCTCAAAAAAAACACCCTTTATATACAATAGGGAGAAAATCCCCCAGTCTCTATTTCTCTCTCTCTATTTCTCTATTTCGAATATAAATTATTTGCTGGCTTTTTTGTGTTAGTTTCTAAGCCTACTACGCTTATTTTTCTTGTGATTTTCAAAAATATTATTATATGTGAATTCTCAAATAGTTCTTGAAAGTCTGTGCATAAGATAAGAGGTTTGTGACTACTCAAAATGTGTGGTTGAAGTCTACTGATAATTTGTTACAGCAACAATGAAATGCATATAGACAACGCTGAACCACCAGCAAATAAATTTCAAATTAAAATAAACTTCTGACAATATGTCGAATAATAAATTTCTTAAATGTTAAATTTAGATTTTATTTTTCATTTTGCCTTATAATTACTTTTATTGTTATCCAATATATTTCTAATTGTATAAAGGTGTAGAAAAATAAAATAGATTCAAATCGAATATAAATTATTTTGCTGAACCACCAGCAAATAAATTTCAAATTAAATTTTTTTTTAGTTTTGGCGACATTTTCGCGTTTTTGGCGATTTTTGGCATTTTTTTTTTAATTTTGGCGTTTTTTTCATTTTGGCGATTTTTTCGAATTTGGCGGTTTATTTTAATGTTAGAATTTTTTTTTTAATTTTGGCGATTTTTTTTTTTTGGTTTGGCGATTATATAATTTTCGGTTTTCTTAGTTTTACCGTTTTTGAAACTTTCAAGTGTTTGCCTCTTACGGTTTCCAAGATTAGAATTAACTGATGGACCACCCTTTAATTAAATTTTTTTTTTAAATTTTATTGTTAATTGTTGTAGTCTGTATAAAAATACACTAATTTTACAAATTTCAAGTTTTAATATACATATGTTCATACAATTGTATGTATATTACATGGGATTTAAACATTTTTCGTTGCTCGTTTTGAGACATCCTTTAATTTTTAATTCTCATGTTTTTGTTGTTGTAGCGGCCAGGGTTCTACATACTCTGTCCAAATTTCAAGTCCGTAGCTCTTACGGTTCCTGAGAAAATACCATGTGAACGACAGACGGACAGCGTAGCGAAAACAATAGGGTTCCTTTTCATGTCGTGGGTAGATCGCAACCTCAATGCATTGACAGTTAAAAAATACATTCACAGTGCCCAACGATGACATAAATTAACTATAAGAACACAGAGAAATATAATCTAAGAATAAAGAGAACCAAAGAGATTAACAAACGAAAAGTGGTGAAGTTCTTTCTAAACATAATCTTGTCTCAATTAAATAAGAGAAATTCTGATGTGTACTCTAAGATTACATAAGCAAACTAAACATTAACTGTCGTATTCATAAAATATATTTAGTTTATTTAACATATTTTTATGGAAAATTTGTCAATACACCTAAAATAATTTTTATGAATACGGCATCAAATAAACAGCACTGCTAAACAAAGTTTTCAGAAGACTAGTTCTTTTCCCACACAAAATGTTTCACATCCAAATAATTCAACGAATGCAAACTCAAACATTAACTTTAGTCGCTTTGAAGCTACTATTGAGAATCTGGTGCTAAATATTATGAGACTCAGTTGACCTCAAGAAGCTTATTCAAAATAAATGGTTACACTATATATGATACAAAGAACCCTAGAGGGAGAGCATGCGGTGGATCGGCAACTCTAATAAAATCAAGACTCAAACGCTATATTTTTGACAATATTTCTCCAAGCAACTAATATTTGTGTCAACAATTTTTGTATGAACTTTGTTATATCTTCAATTTACTCGCCTTCCCGGTAGAACTGTGTAGCTCATGAACGAACGGGTTAAATTGAACAAATCACTTAATTGAACAGTAGTGTACCGCTCGATGTTTTCCTTCATTCAGTTTGTGTTTCAAGTCTTTTATATCAAATTTGCTTTCGTTCATGTTTGCTATTTATGTTATGTCTTTTTGTTTGAGTTGAGTTTTTGTGTTTTAAAAGGTTTAGGTACGTGTATACTAAATTCTATTTAAAATCGCTGTGGCACTGCCATCATTCTATTCATAATTTGATTTAACAGTCTTTTCACAAGAAGTATTTTTTTTAATGCATGTTTTTTTTATTTATTGTCCCCGTTATGCAAAAAAATATTTTTCTTTAGCTTTAAAGTTCATAGTAGTTGATAAGCACTTTAAGGCTAACATAGCTTTATTAAAAAATCATATGCAAAAGACAACTTTAAATATTTTGTGATTTAATAATAAATACTGGTAACACCACCGTGTTCAACAACCACTTCACAGCTTATGATGTACAAAATTTAATACAATTTCATTCGGGTATTCAGATAATTTTTTATTTTATTAAATAAATTTTTATTATGTTGAAGTAAAGCAATCTAATTTAAAAAATATGTGCTTCTGACATAGTAGGAAAACAGATAAACACAACCATTAAGTAAAAGTAAAAAAATGTGAAAAATTATCACAATTTGTTTTATTCGAATGAAACGAGTATTTGAATATCCAGCTTTTTTCGATTTGTTTTGATTGTATGTACATCACTAAAACATTTTTGTATAATTTAATATTTTTTTATGGATTTTGCTATGTATTTCGAATCAGTTGGATAATTTGGTAATGTTTCCCATTACATGACAGAAATAATAAATTTAAGATAACAGCAGGCACCTCTAGCTTCATTTTCAGATGTAACATGAATCAATATGTGCTATATTAGTAAAAATATTTGAAGTACAAAATACACATTTTGGAAATATCAACTTAAAGTAGTCTTAACAAACGTGGGTGCCTACTTTAGAATTTTTATACAATAATTTTTTTAGAATACAACTTTACTTAACATTACTTGGCAAAGCTTTATTAAGTTTTTTTGCATAAGACCCTGTATCTTCAAATATGAACTAACAATAAGTATTCAAATCTTAAATCTATAAAAAAATTATTAGGCCCGACCAATGTCGGACATAAGCTAAGTGATAGTTATTAATAATACATAAGTAGTGATAAGCAACAAAAAGAAAAAAGTGTTTTCAAGCAGCTTCATCATCTAGAGTGTTGAATATTAGAGCCCGTGTATCTCTCTTTTTTAAGCGGATGTGCCCAGTAAAGTTCAAAATATTACGAGCAAGCGGATTAGGTTGTGACTCGAGTTTTGTTAGATATTTGCCTGCGTATTTTACAATTTCTTCAGTCACTAGTGGCATATTCAAATCGCGATGTATATTTGAATTTTTGATGTACCATGGAGCCGATGTTATCATGCGTAAAATTTTATTTTGCTTTCGTTGAATTTTCTCTACATTTGAAGCTGAATTCCGTAACACCATATTGGCTTTAAAAGCGACTTGTATATTAAAAGTTTGCAGTCTAGGCTAAGTGTTGAATTTCTACCAATCAGCCAATGTACCTGAGTTAATTTAAGTTTCATTTGAGTTAAGTTAGAGTGTGATGTTTCCATGTAAGTCGTCGATCAAGGTGTATACCAAGATATTTCACATGTGAATGTTGAGGAACAACTTGATTGTTAATCCGAATGGGGGAGCAAGTATCTCTTCTTAGGGTGAACGTTATATGGACACACTTTTGTTCATTGACTTTAATTCTCCATAAGTTTAACCAAAGCTCCATCTGGCAAATGTGTTCCTGGAGTTTGCGGATAATACTCCAGTCGTAAAATGGCATTAAATATGAATAATAGGATTCTCGCTGCAATACGAGGCAAGTTCATAAGCATCTGGTTACTAATTCCATCAATAACCGGAGCTTTCTTCGGGTTTAGTTAGGCAATTAATTTTTGTAAATCACGCGTCTTAAACTTTATTTGTTGAGGGGGTAGAGCGACTACATTCGGCAAATCAGCAACACGAGTACATATGTTTGGCGTAAAAACGGATTTTAAGTGCTCAGCAAATATTTTACCTTTTTCAGTATCGCATCTTGCCCAACTTCCGGTAGATGTGCGTAGAGGTGGCTTATACTCAATGGGTGTTTTAAGCTTTCTAGCAGCGCGCCACAAAGAGTAATTAGACGGTGGTGTGACATCAAGACCTTCCAGATAATTTTTAAGAGATGCAGTTTTTTCAGACGCAAGCAACTCTTGGAGTCGTTTAGTGCACTCTTTAAATCTGATTTTATTTTGTGGTGATCTGTGCTGTTGCCATTCCCTTCTTGCTCTTCTTTTTTCACGTACGAGACGTCCAATGTCTGTAGAATAAATTTTATTAAACCCAGTCTGCGGATGGGAGATAATGGAATGTTCAGCAGCCTGTTTAATATTCTCGCTCAGATTGGCAATGTTAGATTCAATATAATCGGATGTTCTAAGCGTAATGTTTTCCGTACAATGACTACTGAGATATTTTTTGAACCCCAGCCAATTAACACGATTGATCATCTTCACATATGGGTCAGGTAAGTTACTTCTTAAGGGACTACAAATTGTTATGATCGTCGGAGAGTGATCGGACGAAAGATCAAGAGAAGCTTGAACTTGAATTAAATCCCTAGAGATATTTTTTATTACGCCAAAATCTATAACATCCGGAATTTTTTGTATGTCAGTAGGCCAATAAGTGGGCTCCCCACTCAAAATGACATCCAAGCCCATTTTTGAAATAGTGTTGAACAATGCTCGACCTCTGGGGGTAATAAGACGCGAACCCCAGAAGGTATGCTTAGCATTGTAGTCGCCAGCTGCTACAAAACAAGGTCCAAGAGATTTGTAGAAATCTTCATATTGATTCTCAGTGATTGAAAATCTGGGAGGGGAGTAAATTGATGATATAACAAAATTTGTACAAAAACTTTCAATGCCAATATTTGTTGCTTGTAGGTGTTCTTCACAAATGTTATCAAGAACATGTGCTTGAGTCTTGACTTTATTAGAATTGCTGATCCACCGCAAGCCCTTCCTCTAGGGTCCTTTGTATCATATATAGTGTAGCCATAAATTTTAAAAAGACTTCTCGGAGTCAAATGAGTCTCAGATACTAACATTACATCAATATTTTTTTCCGTGAGGAAGTGCTCAAGTTCATTTTTATGTTGGCGAATGCCGTTTGCGTTCCAGAACGCAAGAAGTATTTTTACTAGTGTTTTTTTATAAAGTGTTTTTACAAAGTAAAGATGTGCGACCTTAACTGTATATATGTTTATACATAAATTTCATTACCTCAATCTAAACTGAATTTGTGATGCTTGAGATATTTTTTTTTGTTTCCGGTAAAATATTTGTTAGGACAAAATTTTAACTTAAATTTTGAGAAGTAACATTCAAACTTTGATGCGCTTGACATATAAATAACGATAAAAGAGTTACAATGCTTTTATTATTTATCTGAAGAAAAAAACTAGTAAAACCAAACAAAAGTACCTTTCTTAATCTTAATATTAAACTAAATATTAAGCCAAAATAAAATGTACAATATTCTATTCGAAAGAACAAGGAATTATTTATTTATTTATTAATTTATTTAGTACATTTTATACAAAGTAAATTTGTATAATATGGTGTTGCACAAGTATGGGCGGAGTAACTAGACCATATGCCCAAGATGGTATTAACAGTATTTTAAAAGTTTTTGTGACTGACTCTACAAGACCTATGCCTTCACATAGGAAGTAGCAACGTGGTTTTTAAAGAAATTCCACAAAAAAACGCAAGATTATACGGTTATCCGTGGCAGATCAGTCAACCAGTGCGAGCGAGACGAAAAACTCTCGAAGGCCAAACAACACGCACAAGCCTGACCGCACTTAAGAAATAATTACGATGACGCGAGAGATGTTCCTCAACCCAGAGCTGCTTAACGACAGAGAAATTATTTATAAAATGAGTTTAAATATAATTTTTTAAATAAATAATTCAACTTTTTTTTAATAAATTCTTCAATTCATTCATTCGCATTATTTAAATACTCGTATATACAACCGATTTTATTATTCTTACAAAATAGCATTGTTTCATATTGTCGTTCAAAAGTGAACGATTGAACGAACGTGTCAATTTTTTGCTAATTGAACGAAAATGGCCGGTCACTGAAAAGAACGATTTGGCACAGCTCTACTTCCCAGATTCACAATCACTAAGGATCAATACGAGGATTTCTATAAATTGCTTGGAACTTGTTTCGTAGCAGCTGGTGACTACTATGCAAAACATACGTTCTAGGGATCGCGTTTTATTACCCCTAGAGGTCGAGCGTTGTTCAACATAATCTCTGAAATGGGATTGGATGTTATTTCGAGTAGGGAGCCCACTTATTGGCCAACTGACATACAAAAAATTCCGGATGTTATAAATTTTGGTGTCATGAAAAATCTTTCTTGGGATTTAAATAACGCTGAAGCTTCTCTAGATCTCTCTTCCGATCACTCCCCAACTATCGTTATAATCTGTAACCCACTAAAAAGTGACTTACCTTACTTATATATGAATATCATCAATTGTGTTAATTGGCTTGGATTCAAAATATATCTTAGTTGTCATTGCACGGAAATTTGGCAGGAAGCGATAAGGAAAAATGTAAAATATTTGCTGAGAATTTAAAATCCGTACTTACGCCAAACACATGTACTGGTATTGCTCTACCCCCTCGACCGTTAAAGTTTAAGACGCGTGATATACAAAATTTAATTTCTGACCTCAAGCCCAAGAAATCTTCAGATGTTGATGGAATTAGTAACAAGATGCTGATGAACTTGTCTCATATTGTAATAAGAATCCTGCTGTTAATTTTTAATGCCATATTACGACTGAAGTATTATGCACACACCTTGCCAAAGGTCAAAATGATTCCAAAGCCGGGCAAAGATTTTACCAAAGCTGAGTCATACAGGCAAATAAGTTTGCTGTCAACTATGTCGAAACTCTTTAAAAAGCTGCTCATGACGAACACTTGATATGTAATTTAATACAAACTTCATCCTATATAATATATAGTTTCAGCATTTTTTTCGTTTTTGTGGTCTTTTCGGTTTTTTTTGTTTTGGTTTTTTTTCGGTTTTGGCGATTTTTTTTAAGTTTGGGCTCTTTTTCTAGTTTTGACAGTTTATTTTCTTGTTTTGGCGATTTTTTTCGGTGTTTTTTCATTTTGGCGATTATTTTTATTTTTGGCGATTTCTTTCATTTTTGCGATTTTTTTATACAAATTTTTTTTAGAAAAATAAAATATTCAAATTGAATATAAATTATTTTCTGGGTTTTTTTGTGTTAGTTTCTAAGCCTACTACGCTTATTTTTCTTTTGTGGTTTTCAAAAATATTATTATTTGTGAATTCTCAAATAGTTCTTGAAAGTCTGTGCATAAGATAAGAGGTTTGTGACTATTCAAAATGTGTGGTTGAAGTCTACTGATGATTTGGTACAGCAACAATGAAATGCATATAGACAACGCTGAACCACCAGCAAATAAATTTCAAATTAAATTTTTTTTAGTTTTGGCGACATTTTCGCGTTTTTGGCGATTTTTGGCATTTTTTTTTTTTAATTTTGGCGTTTATTTCATTTTGGCGATTTTTTCGAATTTGGCGGTTTATTTTAATGTTAGAATTTTTTTTTTAATTTTGGCGATTTTTTTTTTGGTTTGGCGATTATATAATTTTCGGTTTTCTTAGTTTTACCGTTTTTGAAACTTTCAAGTGTTTGCCTCTTACGGTTTCCAAGATTAGAATTAACTGATGGACCACCCTTTAATTAAATTTTTTTTTTAAATTTTATTGTTAATTGTTGTAGTCTGTATAAAAATACACTAATTTTACAAATTTCAAGTTTTAATATACATATGTTCATACAATTGTATGTATATTACATGGGATTTAAACATTTTTCGTTGCTCGTTTTGGAACATCCTTTAATTTTTAATTCTCATGTTTTTGTTGTTGTAGCGGCCAAGGTTCTACATACTCTGTCCAAATTTCAAGTCCGTAGCTCTTACGGTTCCTGAGAAAATACCGTGTGAACGACAGACGGACAGCGTAGCGAAAACAATAGCGTTCCTTTTCATGTCGTATACGAGGGGCATCAGGAAATGTTTTATTTACAATTAATATTTTAACTGTTTGGCTTTGTGTTAGGTGGGTAGATCGCAACCTCAATGCATTGACAGTTAAAAAATACATTCACAGTGCCCAACGATGACATAAATTAACTATAAAAACACAGAGAAATATAATCTAAGAATAAAGAGAACCAAAGAGATTAACAAACGAAAAGTGGTGAAGTTCTTTCTAAACATAATCTTGTCTCAATTAAATAAGAGAAATTCTGATCTGTACTCTAAGATTACATAAACAAATTAAACATTAACTGTCGTATTCATAAAATATATTTAGTTTATTTAAGATATTTTTATGGAAAATTTGTCAATACACCTAAAATAATTTTTATGAATACGGCATCAAATAAACAGCACTGCTAAACAAAGTTTTCAGAAGACTAGTTCTTTTCCCACACAAAATGTTTCACATCCAAATAATTCAACGAATGCAAACTCAAACATTAACTTTAGTCGCTTTGAAGCTACTATTGAGAATCTGGTGCTAAATATTATGAGACTCAGTTGACCTCAAGAAGCTTATTCAAAATAAATGGTTACACTATATATGATACAAAGAACCCTAGAGGGAGAGCATGCGAAGGATCGGCAATTCTAATAAAATCAAGACTCAAACACTATATTTTTGACAATATTTGTTCAGAACATCTCCAAGCATATTTGTGTCAACAATTTTTGTATGAACTTTGTTATATCTTCAATTTACTCGCCTTCCCAGTAGAACTGTGTAGCTCATGAACGAACGGGTTAAATTGAACAAATCACTTAATTGAACAGTAGTGTACCGCTCGATGTTTTCCTTCATTCAGTTTGTGTTTCAAGTCTTTTATATCAAATTTGCTTTCGTTCATGTTTGCTATTTATGTTATGTCTTTTTGTTTGAGTTGAGGTTTTGTGTTTTAAAAGGTTTAGGTACGTGTATACTAAATTCTATTTAAAATCGCTGTGGCACTGCCATCATTCTATTCATAATTTGATTTAACAGTCTTTTCACAAGAAGTATTTTTTTTTTTTTTTAATGAATGTTTTTTTATTTATTGTATCTTCAAATATGAACTAACAATAAGTATTCAAATCTTAAATCTATAAAAAAAATTATTAGGCCCGACCAATGTCGGACATAAGCTTAGTGATAGTTATTAATAATACATAAGTAGTGATAAGCAACAAAAAGAAAAAAGTGTTTTCAAGCAGCTTCATCATCCAGAGTGTTGAATATTAGAGCCCGTGTATCTCTCTTTTTTAAGCGGATGTGCCCAGTAAAGTTTAAAATATTACGAGAAAGCGGATTAGGATGTGACTCGAGTTTTGTTAGATATTTGCCTGCGTATTTTACAATTTCTTCAGTCACTAGTGGCATATTCAAATCGCGATGTATATTTGAATTTTTGATGAACCATGGAGCCGATGTTATCATGCGTAAAATTTTATTTTGCCTTCGTTGAATTTTCTCTACGTTTGAACCTAAAGCAGTGCCCCATAGTCGCTTTAAAAGCGACTTGTATATTAAAAGTTTGCAGTCTAGGCTAAGTGTTGAATTTCTACCAATCAGCCAATGTACCTGAGTTAATTTAAGTTTCATTTGAGTTAACTTAGAGTCAACGTGATGTTTCCATGTAAGTCGTCGATCAAGGTGTATACCAAGATATTTCACATGTGAATGTTGAGGAACAACTTGATTGTTAATCCGAATGGGGGAGCAAATATCTCTTTTTAGGGTGAACGTTATATGGACACACTTTTGTTCATTTACTTTAATTCTCCATAAGTTTAACCAAAGCTCCATCTGGCTAATGTGTTCCTGGAGTTTGCGGGATGCCTCATCAGGGTTTTCGTGCATACTAAGGCAGGCTGTATCGTCGGCAAATATGGAAGCATGGATACTACTGCTCACAGGCATATCACAAGTATAAATCAAATATAAAACTGGTCCCAGTATGCTCCCCTGTGGCACACCGGATGAAATAGTTTCATGCCTACTCGTAAAGTCTCCTTCCACAACAGTGAACTTACGGGAAATAATGTAACTTTCCAAAAGACTTAAAATGTTTATTGGTAAGTAAGTCTTCAATTTTAAAATTAGGCCTTCATGCCACACTTTATCAAATGCCTGGGAAGCGTCAATAAAGAGCGCAGAACAATACTTTTTTTCCTCAAAAGTTCTTCTTATAAATTGAACCAATCTGTGAGTTTGTTCAATGGTGCTATGTTGACTTCTAAAACCAAATTGATGCTCTGGTATGCACCCACTACTAATTAGAATTGGGGAAAATTTTGTTTTGAGCAGTTTTTCGAAAAGGTTTGACATAGTTGATAGTAGACTTATTGGCCTATATGACTCAGCCTTGGTTAGATCTTTGCCCTGCTTTGGAATCATTTTAACCTTGGCAAGCTTCCAACAATGTGGATAATACTCCAGTCGTAAAATGGCATTAGATATGAATAACAGGATTCTCATTGAAATACGAGGCAATTTCATAAGCATCTGGTTACTAATTCCATCAATACCCGGAGCTTTCTTCAAGTTGAGTTCGGCAATTAATTTTTGTAAATCACGCGTCTTAAACTTTATGTGTTGAGGGGGTAGAGCGACTACATTCGCAAATCAGCAACACCAGTACATATGTTTGGCGAAAAAGCGGATTTTAAGTGCTCAGCAAATATTTTACCTTTTTCAGTATCGCTTCTTGCCCAACTTCCGGTAGATGTGCGTAGATGTGCTTATACTCAATGGGTGTTTTAAGCTTTCTAGCAGCGCGCCACAAAGAGTAATTAGATGCTGGTGTGACATCAAGACCTTCAAGATAATTTTTAAGAGATGCAGTTTTTTCAGACGCAAGCAACTCTTGGAGTCGTTTAGTGCACTCTTTAAATCTGATTTTATTTTGTGGTGATCCGTGCTGTTGCCATTCCCTTCTTGCTCTTCTTTTTTCACGTACGAGACGTACAATGTCTGTAGAATAAATTTTATTAAACCCAGTCTGCGCATGGGAGATAATGGCATGTTCAGCAGCCTGTTTAATATTCTCGCTGAGATTGGCAATGTTAGATTCAATATCATCGGATGTTCTAAGCGTAATGTTTTCCGTACAATGACTACTGAGATATTTTTTGAACCCCAGCCAATTAACACGATTGATCATCTTCACATATGGGTCAGGTAAGTTACTTCTTAAGGGACTACAAATTGTAATGATCGTCGGAGAGTGATCGGACGAAAGATCAAGAGAAGCTTGAACTTGAATTAAATCCCTAGAGATATTTTTTATGACGCCAAAATCTATAACATCCGGAATTTTTTGTATGTCAGTAGGCCAATAAGTGGGCTCCCCACTCGAAATGACATCCAAGCCCATTTTTGAAATAGTGTTGAACAATGCTCGACCTCTGGGGGTAATAAGACGCGAACCCCAGAACGTATGCTTGGCATTGTAGTCGCCAGCTGCTACAAAACAAGGTCCAAGAGATTTGTAGAAATATGAAGATATAACAAAATTTGTACAAAAACTTTCAATGCCAATATTTGTTGCTTGTAGGTGTTCTTCAAAAATGTTATCAAGAACATAGTGCTTGAGTCTGGACTTTATTAGAATTGCTGATCCACCGCAAGCCCTTCCTCTAGGGTCCTTTGTATCATATATAGCGTAGCTATAAATTTTAAAAAGACTTCTCGAAGTCAAATGAGTCTCAGATACTAACATTACATCAATATTTTTTTTCCGTATGACTTAGCTTTGGTAAGATCTTTGCCCGGCTTTGGAATCATTTTGACCTTTGGCAAGATGTGTGCATAATACTTCAGTCGTAATATGGCATTAAAAATAAACAGCAGGATTCTTATTACAATATGAGACAAGTTTATCAGCATCTTGTTACTAATTCCATCAATATCTGGAGATTTCTTGGGCTTGAGGTCAGAAATTAAATTTTGTATATCACGCGTCTTAAACTTTAACGGTCGAGGGGTAGAGCAATACCAGTACATGTGTTTGGCGTTAATACGGATTTTAAATGCTCAGCAAATATTTTACATTTTTCCTTATCGCTTCCTGCCAAATTTCCGTGTAATGACAACTAAGATATATTTTGAATCCCAGCCAATTAACACAATTGATGATATTCATATATAAGTGAGGTAAGTCACTTTTTAGTGAGTTACAGATTATAACGATAGTTGGGGAGTCATCGGAAGAGAGATCTAGAGAAGCTTCAGCGTTATTTAAATCCCAAGAATGATTTTTCATGACACCAAAATTTATAACATCCGGAATTTTTTGTATGTCAGTTGGCCAATAAGTGGGCTCCCTAATCGAAATGACATCCAATCCCATTTTAGAGATTATGTTGAACAATGCTCGACCTTTAGGAGTAATAAGACGCGATCCCTAGAACGTATGTTTTGCATAGTAGTCACCAGCTGCTACGAAGCAAGTTCCAAGCAATTTATAGAAATCCTCGTATTGATCCTCAGTGATTGTGAATCTGGGAAGTAGAGCTGTGCCAAATCGTTTTTTTCAGTGACCGGTCATTTTCGTTCAATTAGCAAAAAATTAACACGTTCGTTCAATCTTTCACTTTTGAACGACAGTATGAAACAATGCTATTTTGTAAGAATAATAAAATCGGTTGTATATACGAGTATTTAAATAATGCGAATGAATGAATTGAAGAATTTATTAAAAAAAAGTTGTATTATTTATTTAAAAAATTATATTTAAATTCATTTTATAAATAATTTCTTGTTCTTTCGAATAGTATATTGTACATTTTATTTTGGCTTAATATTTGGTTTAATACTAAGATTAAGAAAGGTACTTTTGTTTGGTTTTACTAGTTTTTTTTTCTTCAGATAATTAATAAAAGCGTTGTAACTGTTTTATCATTATTTATATGTCAAGCGCATCAAAGTTTGAATGTTACTTCTCAAAGTTTAAGTTAAAATTTTGTCCTAACAAATATTTTACCGGAAACAAAAAAAATATCTCAAGCACTACAAAGTCAGTTTAGATTGAGGTAATTAAATTTATGTATAAACATATATAAAGTTAAGGTCGCACATCTTTACTTTGTAAAAACACTTTATAAAAAAACACTAGTAAAAATGCTTCTTGTGAAAAGACTGTTAAATCAAATTGTGAATATTATGATGGCAGTGCCACAGCGATTTTAAATAGAATTTAGTATACACGTACCTAAACCTTTTAAAACACAAAAACTTAACTCAAACAAAAAGACATAACATAAATAGCAAACATGAACGAAAGCAAATTTGATATAAAAGACTTGAACGCAAACTGGATGAAGGAAAACATCGCTGAATTAAGTGAATTGTTCAATTTAACCCGTTCGTTCATGAGCTACACAGTTCTACTGGGAAGGCGAGTAAATTGAAGATAGATATAACAAAGTTCATACAAAAATTGTCGACACAAATATTAGTTGCTTGGAGATGTTCTGAACAAATGTTGTCAAAAATATAGTGTTTGAGTCTTGATTTTATTAGAATTGCGAACCACCGCATGCTCTCCCTCTCGGGTTCTTTGCATCATATATAGTGTAACCATTTATTTTGAATAAGCTTCTTGAGGTCAACTGAGTCTCATAATATTTAGCACCAGATTCTCAATAGTAGCTTCAAAGCGACTAAAGTTAATGCTTGAGTTTGCATTCGTTGAATTATTTGGATGTGAAACATTTTGTGTGGGAAAAGAACTAGTCTTAGCAGCATCGGTATATGATACACGTGAAGTAACTGGTTGGCACATTTGAGCAAAAGTGGCGGAGTACGCGTTTACTGGTTAAGCTGGAGCTAATTTAGGTTTTTTACCCATAGCCTGCTTAGCGAAAGAATATACAGGGCACCCTCTATAGTTAGCGGTGTGCTTGCCTCCACAATTACTTATTTTTTTTTCTGCTTGATCTTTTGGCTAAGTGCAGCAGCAGTACCATGCAATTCACCGCAAATAACTTACTCGTAATTGGTTTGGGTTAATTTTTGTTCGATCGCGATGAATTGTATTAAGTTGTCCTTTTGTATTTATTCATTTTTGAAAACTTTGTTTAGCAGTGCTGTTTATTTAATGCCGTATTCATAAAAATTATTTTAGGTGTATTGACAAATTTTCCATAAAAATATGTTAAGTAAACTTTAAATATATTTTATGAATACGACAGTTAAAGTATAATTTGTTTATGTAAGCTTAGAGTACAGATCAGTATTTCTCTTATTTAATTGAGACAAGATTATGTTAAGTAAGAACTTCACCACTTTTCGTGTGTTAATCTCTTTGGTTCTCTTTATTCTTAGATTAAATTTCTCTGTGTTTTTTATAGTTAATTTATGTCATCGTTGGGCACTGTGAATGTATTTTTGAACTGTCAAGGCATTGAGGTTGCGATCTACCCACCTAACACAAAGCCAAACAGTTAAAATATTAATTGTAAATAACACATTTCCTGATGCCCTCGTATACGACATGTTTTGAAAGGAACCCTATTGTTTTCGCTACGCTGTCCGTCTGTCCGGCACACGGTATTTTCTCAGGAACCGTAAGAGCTACGGACCTGAAATTTTGACAGAGTATGTAGAACCTTGGCCGCTACAACAACAAAAACATGAGAATTAAAAATTAAAGGATGTTCCAAAACGAGCAACGAAAAATATTTAAGTCCCATGTATGAACATATGTATATTAAAACTTGAAATTTGTAAAATTAGTGTATTTTTATACAGACTACAAGAATTAACAATAAAATTTAAAAAAAAATTTAATTAAAGGGTGGTCCATCAGTTAATGCTAATCTTGGAAACCGTAAGAGGCAAACACTTGAAAGTTTCAAAAACGGTAAAACTAAGAAAACCGAAAATTATAAAATCGCCAAACCAAAAAAATCGCCAAAAATAAAAAAAAATCGCCAAAACGAAAAAAATCGCCAAAATTAAAAAAAAATTCTAACATTAAAATAAACCGCCAAATTCAAAAAAATCGCCAAAATGAAAATAACACCAAAATGAAAAAAAACACCAAAAATCGAAAAAATATCCAAAACGCGAAAATGTCGCCAAAACTAAAAAAAATTTTAATTTGAAATTTATTTGCTGGTGGTTCAGCGTTGTCTATATGCATTTCATTGTTGCTGTAACAAATCATCAGTAGACTTCAACCACACATTTTGAATAGTCACAAACTTCTTATCTTATGCACAGACTTTCAAGAACTATTTGAGAATTCACAAATAATAATATTTTTGAAAATCACAAAAGAAAAATAAGCGTAGTAGGCTTAGAAACTAGCACAAAAAAAACCCAGCAAATAATTTATATTCGATTTGAATATTTTATTTTTCTAAAAAAAAAAATTATAAAAAAAAAGTCGCAATAATGAAAAAAATCGCCAAAAATAAAAAAAATTGCCAAAATGAAAAAACACCAAATATCGAAAAAAATCGCCAAAACAAGAAAATAAAGTGTCAAAACTAAAAAAAGAGCCCAAACGTAAAAAAAATCGCCAAAACCGAAAAAACGCAAAAAACGCCAAAACAAAAAAATCGAAAAGACCACAAAAACGAAAAAAATGCTAAAACTATATAATAATAGGATGAAGTGTGTATTAAATTACATATCAAGTGTTCGTACGGAACCCTTCGTGCGCGAGTCAAAGTCGCACTTTACTGAATTTTTTGTTACGTCTGACGTCAAATTTTACAGTGTAAAACATGTACATGTCATGTGGTACCTTTGAAACATTGCTTCTGTAAAAGTCAGACGCAAGGCAAAAACAAAATTTCAATTAGAGTGTGCTCTATTTTCTTCTGACAAACCTTCTGACATCGGCTGTTCTTATTATGAAAAATATGTCGTCCAAAATCTATGCCGATATATGTATGTTTTTTTATAATATTTAGTATTAATTATGTACATGCAATATAAATAGCATTGTATTATTATATGCTAACTTGGTATCTTCGAATTTGAAGAAAAAATCGTTAAAATGGTTGAATTTTTTGCCGCACAGTGGAACATTTGAAGAGATGGCGACCAAAAGTCTTAAAAAAAAATTGTTGTTTGTGTCACCGATTTAATTTTTTTTTATATAAAAGTAAACACATAAGAACCTCGAAATCCACAAATTTAAGCTTTTATTTCGATTATATCTCTTCAAATAGGGTGATCAAAAACGCACTTTTTTTTAAGAGAAGCTGAAATTCAAAATATTACAAAAATTTTTGAGCTTCAAGTGGGCATAACTTTTTTGGTTTTATATATTTTTGGAAAAAATTTTTTTCTTCACACAGTATCATTTCTTAACTTATAAAATAAATTTAAAAAATAGTGCCTTACTTTGCTTGAGTCCCAGATTTGGGGATTGTAATAAAGGTCTAAAATATACCCAAATCTCGAAGTTCAGTAAAACGCAACTTCGTAAAATGACTTATAACGTGTTATAGTACGTACTTTGAGCTGTTATTATATGTTAATTTTTTAAATTTTTATTTACATCTCTAGGAACTACAATGATTTTACTGCTTGCATGTCGGATATTTTAGGTGTGGGTGTGCGGTATATCTACATGTGTTTGTGTGTGTATTGTGTGTATGCTTTTCTTTTTTTCAAAGTTTTATTAATGAAAAGGATATAATAAAAGACTATTATTATAATGCATTAAATGCATTTCTGTAATTTAGGCCATTAAAAAATGTATAGTTACATATAAGTGGAGGTAGGTACATGAGTTGTTGTATTTGGACTATTATATTCGACCTTTTGTTATAACTTTATTGTGTATCCAGGTAGCTGCTGCTCATATAAGGGTTAAAATACGATAGATACATCAGGTTTTCTTGAAGCAGGTCTCTTTAATTCTATTTTAAACCTGTCCGGTTATTAAGACACACAGTTTGGGTTCAAGTTTTTAATGAGTTTTGAATGTGAGAATGAAATAACAAAAGAGAATTGAAGTAACTCGTCGGTACAAGCATGTCTCTACTGCTCTTCTTTCTTCTTTTCTGTCTCTCGTTTAATAACATACCTGCTTCAAGAAAACTTGATGTGTATGAAAACAGACAAAATTAATAAAGACGATTAGTATTGTCAAAACGATGGCTAAGTTCAGTTATAACGATCTTGCTAAAATTAATTTTGAACAAAAAAACAAAAACGATGTTATATTACACATTTTGAAAGACCCTTATTTTGAGTTGAGCGAACATTTAAAAAAAATGTATAGTTTTTTAACGCGATTAAATTAACGGTATAATGAATGTAATAGAAATAAGGAAAAATGTTTAACTGCAACAAACAATGGCTTACAAGCGAACTTTTATTTGAAAGCCAACCAAAACCAGCAAATGTGGGCCGACCTGCCAGACCAGTTGAGGAGTGTAGTGAAAGGTCCCGAAGACGAGCTGCAAAGCATGAATGAAGAATTTTCTCAAGAAATAATTAAAGATACGTTTTTCCATCAACTAGGACCAACAAAAAATAAAACTAAAAAAATTGATATAATAGAAAATGTAATGAAAGCGAGTCCCAAGCGTGTAAAAATTATTTTAAAGAGCATTCCAACACCAACCGATGATAAAAAATTTACATCTGAAGAAGCATTTTCAATATTTCTGGACTTAAAGCTAACAAAATATCAGTATATAGAATTGCGAAAGCGGGCAGTCGGAAAATATTGCTCCATTTATCCAGAATATAGAGATTTGTTTTTAATTAAAAAAGATTGTTTACCATCACAAAATTCTATAAACATTACAGAAAGTGCTGCAGAGGTGGTATTGCAAGACATATTAAATCATACTGCGGAAAGATTGTTGAATACATTGGACGCAGATAATATTAAAAGGCTTGGTGACTGCAGCCTAAGATTAATTTCTAAATGGGGATGCGATGGATCTTCTGTACAAAAGCGATATAAGCAGTATAATGCAGAAAAAATGTCAGATTCTGACTTATTTATGATATAATTAATAAAAGCGTTGTAACTGTTTTATCGTTATTTATATGTCAAGCGCATCAAAGTTTGAATGTTACTTCTCAAAGTTTAAGTTAAAATTTTGTCCTAACAAATATTTTACCGGAAACAAAAAAAATATCTCAAGCACTACAAAGTCAGTTTAGATTGAGGTAATTAAATTTATGTATTAACATATATAAAGTTAAGGTCGCACATCTTTACTTTGTAAAAACACTTTATAAAAAAACACTAGTATAAATGCTTCTTGTGAAAAGACTGTTAAATCAAATTGTGAATAGAATGATGGCAGTGCCACAGCGATTTTAAATAGAATTTAGTATACACGTACCCAAATCTTTTAAAACACAAAAACTTAACTCAAACAAAAAGACATAACATAAATAGCAAACATGAACGAAAGCAAATTTGATATAAAAGACTTGAACGCAAACTGGATGAAGGAAAACATCGTTGAATTAAGTGAATTGTTCAATTTAACCCGTTCGTTCATGAGCTACACAGTTCTACTGGGAAGGCGAGTAAATTGAAGATAGATATGACAAAGTTCATACAAAAATTGTCGACATAAATATTAGTTGCTTGGAGATGTTCTGAACAAATGTTGTCAAAAATATAGTGTTTGAGTCTTGATTTTATTAGAATTGCGAACCACCGCATGCTCTCCCTCTCGGGTTCTTTGCATCATATATAGTGTAACCATTTATTTTGAATAAGCTTCTTGAGGTCAACTGAGTCTCATAATATTTAGCACCAGATTCTCAATAGTAGCTTCAAAGCGACTAAAGTTAATGCTTTAGTTTGCATTCGTTGAATTATTTGGATGTGAAAAATTTTGTGTGGGAAAAGAACTAGTCTTAGCAGCATCGGTATATGATACACGTGAAGTAACTGGTTGGCACATTTGAGCAAAAGTGGCGGAGTACACGTTTACTGGTTAAGCTGGAGCTAATTTAGGTTTTTTAAACCAGCAAATGTGGGCCGACCTGCCAGACCAGTTGAGGAGTGTAGTGAAAGGTCCCGAAGACGAGCTGCAAAGCATGAATGAAGAATTTTCTCAAGAAATAATTAAAGATACGTTTTTCCATCAACTAGGACCAACAAAAAATAAAACTAAAAAAATTGATATAATAGAAAATGTAATGAAAGCGAGTCCCAAGCGTGTAAAAAGGATTTTAAAGAGCATTCCAATACCAACCGATGATAAAAAATTTACATCTGAAGAAGCATTTTCAATATTTCTGGACTTAAAGCTAACAAAATATCAGTATATAGAATTGCGAAAGCGGGCAGTCGGAAAATATTGCTCCATTTATCCAGAATATAGAGATTTGTTTTTAATTTAAAAAGATTGTTTACCATCACAAAATTCTATAAACATTACAGAAAGTGCTGCAGAGGTGGTATTGCAAGACATATTAAATCATACTGCGGAAAGATTGTTGAATACATTGGACGCAGATAATATTAAAAGGCTTTGTGACTGCAGCCTAAGATTAATTTCTAAATGGGGATGCGATGGATCTTCTGTACAAAAGCGATATAAGCAGTATAATGCAGAAAAAATGTCAGATTATGACTTATTTATTATATCTTTTGTTCCGTTAAGACTAAAAACAAATAACATTAATTTTGAGCCATCTACTAGCAAAGAAACCGATATTGACATATGGAAAAACGGAATACCTTCCTCAACAAAATATTGCAGACCAATTAAATTTGCTTTTAAGAAGGAAACGAATGATGTAATATTAGAAGAAGTATCTAAGCTTAAACAACAAATAGATAAACTTCAACCGATAACTTTGTTACTTAACGATCAAGAGATTCAAATAAATTATCAAATGTTACTTACAATGGTTGATGGAAAAGTTGCACAGGCCATAACTGAAACAAAATCATCTTCGAGCTGTGTTATTTGCAAAAAAAAACTGCAAGCCAATTAAGTCAACTTCCAACAGGAGACACTACTTTCCAAGAAGCCTATGAGTTTGGATTGTCCCCACTCCATGCTAAAATTCGATTTATGGAACACATATTAAAGCTAAGCTATGATTTAGATTTTAAAGGAACAGTTCGAAATAGTGACGAAAATAAAGCCAAAAGAGAGGCAAAAAAGAAACACGTACAAGATAAATATTTAGAATTGGGTTTACTGATCGATCAGTTAAAGCAAGGAGAAGGAAACACAGATGGCAACAAAGCAAAAAATTTTTTTTCTGAACCTGAAACTGCTGCAGCTATTACAGGAGTAGATTTTGAATTTATAAAACACTACAAAATCATACTGCAAGTAATATCATGCAATAAAAAGGTAAATGCAAGAAAATTTAGTCAGTATGCTAATGAAACAGCGAAACTGTACAACGAAAAATATGATTGGAGGAATATGCCATCGACAGTCCATAAAATAGTATATCATGGGGAAAACATTATTCAACACAATATGCTTCCGATTGGAGATCTTTCTGAAGAAGCGCAAGAAAAACGGAACAAAGATTATAGATATTTTCGCGAGCACAACACAAGAAAGATATCTAGATATAGTACCAATGAAGACCTCTTTAATATTTTACTGTGCACTTCTGATCCATATATTTCCAGCATTCGACAAAAATGGAATTCCACCCTCATGTAATTGGACAAAGACGCCAAGCAGCTCCTTGAAGATGAACAGGAGACATACTTAGATGAAATTTTTCACAGTTAAATGAAAAATGTATTCTATGCAAATTAACGTAAAAATTAGAGCAAAAAAGCACAATAAATATTGAAAATATATAGAAGAAATTTTATTTTATTTGGAATAAAAAGATTTTCTTAGAATTTATGGTAAAACTTTAAAAAATTTAAATTGTTCATATAATAATAACATTTAAACCTGTCGAACTTACATTTGTTAGTGAATTATGATCACCAAGGCTATTTTACGAAATTTGACTTACAAGGGGCCTATGAGTAAATGTGGACCGATTGCCCTAAAATTTCACAGGGATATCAACGACTAAAATAAAATTAGTTTTGCTAAATATTACATCAATATTAATATATTTAAAATAATTATGAGCTTCAAACCCGTATTCTAAGTGGTCCATTGGAGAAGAGGGCTAAAGGTCAAAATAAAATGGACCCGGGTGGACGGCTTAATTAAGAATGTAATTTTTTAGTTCAGTTCACGTTACTATTTATAAAATGCAATGTTAAATCACAAATTTATTTTTTTAAGGCCGATAATACCTATATTTTTAAAAGTAATTTTTCAATCATATATAAGTGTACTTTAATACGGCTCGATTTGAAAGTTAATATACTAAATTGAAGCTTAAGATGTTTTTTACCCAACAAAAAAAATTTCATTAAAAAATTTCAACCCAGTCAAAAGTTATACAATTTTGACCGCCAACTCACAAAATGTGTCGGCAATACCATCTTGAAACGGATGCCGGCATTAGTTTATATAAAGGTGTGCTAAGATAGAAAAAGCAACAGAGACTATGTCAGAAGCAATTAACATGTAGGTTTGTGCCCGAATATTATAAACCTTCTGTAAAACAACAATTTTGACAGACATGCAGAATTTCATCTGAGTTGAAAAGTTGAAATGTCAGACGTAAAAAACATGTCGTATACGACCTGCTTAAGCAAACAGCCAATTGTAAAAAAAATTCACACTTTATTTTGGTATGCTCCACTGATAGCATTTTTTTCACAAATAAATATTTATATTTTTATTTAAAATATTTCTCTTTTCCTACTACTAAACTTATGAATATCTTTATGAAAAGCATCATAATGTATTTTAATGACACGTTCCGTTTTTTCCACCCAAATTTGATAACTTAAAAGTCATTGTATGCTACCAAATGCGTTATTTATAATAAAATATTTTTTCGCATATCACAAATTTGAAACGCAAAACGTGTGGTTGATATATATTCCTGAAAAAATATGTAAGCCTCCTCCTCATGCGAATTCGTTGCTTTCTCATCGACGACTAACTGAAAGATAATAAGATGCAGTTGGCTCTGTCTTGACGCTGACTGGCATATCCTTCTCGAGCACTTTCGTATTCTTAGGTGCAGTTGGCATGGCTGGTATTACTCCAGCTAGCACACCTTCCGTTTTCTCTTTGGGTGCAATTGGCACTGACGAGGGTTTCCCGGTTGGCACACCCAAAGGTCCAAGGACACGATGCGGGTTAACCTTGCCTTTTTTAATAGAATGGCAAGGTTTGGTTTTTGTTTTTTTAATGTTTTTTCCCTCTTTTGTTCCCACGAGTATGCGCGTAAGGTGTTGGACCACCCATGCAGGGACGGCGTACATGGGATAGGCAATCACATTTTACCGACCCGTGCCCTGTCGTCCGTGTGGAGCTGTTAGCGACTAGTCTTCTTTAACCACTAACTAGCCATTCAGGTTCTCGGCACTGCTACCATCCACCTTAACCTTACAAGTGGTTTTGTTTTGGTCTGCGGGCTCCATGCATAGAGAAAACTACACCATAAGAAAGGAGCCACAACATGTGTTCCAAGCAGGATTCATGACCTCCTATGGAGTCATATGCAACAAAATCTTCGAGGCTAGTGAGGTTGTAAAGAAAATGAACAGCTTAATTAGTAACTTTAACAATAAAATATTTAAATCTGAGTTGAAAAAAATTGCCAAACAATCGCTTAACCATTTGCTTATTGTAAACAAATACATTAAGGGAGTACTACGAGCCTGTCAGTTGGCGAAAAGCTCTGTATATGAAAGAAATTCATCGCATAGTCATCGAAGTGGACTCTTTACCATAGAGTAATGAAATCGAAGCCATTGAATATGGGAAGGCAAGTATATTTTAAAACGGTACATCACTTCTGTACATTCCTTCAATACCCAGGGTGAACACAGAAACATTTTAAAGAATTACTACAAAAGCAATAAAACAATGTGTACTGTTCAACAGCTGGAGAAGCTCGAGCACGATGACTGTCTTTGAAGAATTTTGAGAGGTGCTAGTGCAAATTGTGCTTTCCTATCAAATAAAGAAGTTCTGATTGAACAACTATAAGATGATATTGTATTTTTAACAAATTTCAAAGGCATCATTTACTCCCCGCAAAGCAACAGGAGCCCGGAAAGTACGTATTTGGTGAAATTTTTAAATAAAACAATTGAAAATGGACATAGAAGTTTCTTAAATGAAAGAACAACAAGTATACAGGCTTTGCCGCATGTGTACTTGTATGAAAAGGAACGTAAGGTCGACGTAAACGTTTTGCATGAACTTCATGTTCTGGGGGCAAATTACTGCACTCGTTATCGAACAAAATTGTGAAATGTATCCATAGAAATGGAAACATTTTAAAATTTCGAACTGTATTGAATGCCGTAATTTGCCCTTGAAATACCACATGAACCTCTCCTTTTGGTCACAACTAACTAATCACAGAATTCGTTGAATCAGCAAGACGATGATATTTTAAACTTTTACTTTAACATTATTATCTTGTTTAAAAATACAGCAAATCTACTTTACATTGAAAACTTTTATACACTTTTAAAATTTTAAGATAATTACAACAACTATTTGCAGGAAGTAAAAAAAAAGCTCTAGCAGATGTAAAGCAAAAAGACGATAATTTTAACGTTCTTCGACAAGAATTTTTACTTAAAAAAAATTGCTTCACAAGGCAATAACACAGTAAAGCCCTCTTCAACTGAAAGCGAAAGAGTATTTTCTGTTGCTGGTAACGTCTGCACAAAAATAAGATTTCGTTTAAACGACTCTACATTGAACGCTTAAACGTTTCTGAAATTTTATTACTTGGATAATTAAATATAAATTTTTTTATTCTTACATACTCATTACTAAATGTTACTTTTTTAATATATGTAAGTACCTGAGTTGAATACAAACCTGAGAAACTCTATCACCCCCTATAGCAACAATTTTTTCTCTATAAAAATGTTTGCCAGAAATGTTTTCCCTTTCTTGGTTCCCCTTATTATGCCTTATCGTGTTTGGCGTATTTCAAATACATCCCAGCTAAAGAAATATGTATGGAGCATATATGATATCCCATATATGGTTCGGATCTGAAAACTGAGGGTATATGATTATATATAGTACATGTATGTGTATGTGTAAATAGTACATGTATGTGTAATAGGGAATACGGTATGAAAAGTTCATATTCATACCCTCTTGATTCACAAAAGCATACTGCTGTGCAATAAATTAAATTACTAAAATTACTTTTTTTACATTTTGAACAGGAAGGTTGTGTTTAATAAAAGATTTGCTTGCCCAGCTAAAAAAAATGTATGGACCATATATGATCTCCCATATATGGTTCGGATCCGAAAAATGAGGGTATATGGGCATATATGATTATATATATTCATATATTTTCATACATGTACGTGTAAATATTCCCTCTACATTATGTAAAGTTCATATTCATAGTCTCTTGATTCACAAAATCGCACTGTTGTGCAATAAATTAAATTACTAAAATTACTTTTTTTTAGATTTTGAACAGGGAGGTTTTATTTAATAAAACATTTGTTTGGACAAATAGTTCAAATCGAGCTAAAAGTCATTTCATTCCTCATTTTAAGTCAAAAGGTGAATCAATTATTTAAAAAAAACAAAACTCATATTCGTACATAAAATTTAATTTAAGAAATCAGATTAAAAACTAATGCAATTAATTATAAAAGAAAAAATAATCCGTCTAACAACAGTTTTCAATATAATTTTTTGCACTAATATGAACTTTGTTTCTTATCTAGAGAATTATTTTATTTTCGATGAAATTAATGACTGGATTATTCTGTTGATTATTTGATCCACTATGTATAAAATCATACAAGAATGTTTTTTTTTTGTAACAAAAGTTTTTCTTTTTTAAACGTTGAGGGTACGCATTTAAACTTTGCATACCGTATGTATTTCTAATGGATTTCCAATTTACAAGTGATAAAGTACCAAGCTTTTTTGCTTGCAAAAACGAATATTATGAACTTTTTTTTAAGTTGGAAGTACTTATGCTTTTAGTATCTTTTTTTAAATTAATTAATTAAAGAAATTGATTATTCGACATATTGTCAGAAGTTTATTTTAATTTGAAATATATTTGCTGGTGGTTCAGCGTTGTCTATATGCATTTCATTGTTGCTGTAACAAATCATCAGTAGACTTCAACCACACATTTTGAATAGTCACAAACCTCTTATCTTATGCACAGACTTTCAAGAACTATTTGAGAATTCACAAATAATAATATTTTTGAAAATCACAAAAGAAAAATAAGCGTAGTAGGCTTAGAAACTAACACAAAAAAAAACTCAGCAAACTTGAACCCAAACTGTGTGTCTTAACAAACGGACAGGTTTAAAAGAGAATTAAAGAGACCTGCTTCAAGAAAGCCTGATGTGTCTATCGTATTTTAACCATTATATGAGCAGCAGCTACCTGGATACACAATAAAGTTATAACAAAAGGTCGAATATATCAGTCCAAATACAACAACTCATGTACCTACCTCCGCTTATATGTAACTATACATTTTTTAATGGCCTAAATTACAGAAATGTATTTAATGCATTATAATAATAGTCTTTTATTATATCCTTTCCATTAATAAAACTTCGAAAAAGAGAAAAACATACACACAATATATACACAAGAACATGTTGATATACCGCACTCCCACACCTAAAATATCCGACATGCAAGCAGTAAAATCATTGTAGTTTCTAGAAATGCAAATATAAATTTAAAAGTTTAGCATATAATAACAGCTCAAACTACGTACTATAACACGTTATAAGTCATTTTACGAAGTTTTTCGCAGAAAAAAAGTTACGTTTCACTGAACATCGAGATGTGGGTATATTTTAGACCTTTATTACAATCCCCAAATCTGGGACTCGAGCAAAGTAAGGCACTATTTTTTAATTTAGTTTATAAGTTAAGAAATGATATTGTGTAAAGAAAAAATTTTTTCCAAAAATATATAAAACCAAAAAAGTTATGCCCACTTGAACTTCAAAAATTTTTAAAATATTTTGAATTTCAGCTTCTCTTAAAAAAAGCGCGTTTTTGATCACCCTATTTGAGGAGAAATAATCGATATAAAAACTTAAATTTCTGGATTTCGTGGTTCCTATGTGTTTACTTTTATATAAAAAAATTAAATCGGTGACACAAAAAAAATTTTTTTTGAAGACTTTTGGTCGCCATCGCTTCAAATGTGCCACTGTGCGGCAAAAAATTCAACCATTTTAACGATTTTTTCTTCAAATTAGAAGATACCAAGCTAGCATATAATAATGCAATGCTATTTATATTGCATGTACATTATTACTACTACATGGTATAAAAAAACATACATATATCGGCATAGATTTTGGACGACATTTTTTCATAATAGGAACAGCCGATGTCAGAAGGTTTGTCAGAAGAAAATAGAGCACACTCTAATTGAAATTTTTTCAGTCGGCCTTGCGTCTGACTTTTACAGAAGCAATGTTTCAAAGGTACCACATGACATGTACATGTTTTACACTGTAAAATTTGACGTCAGACGTAAAAAAATTAAAGTGCGACTTTGACTCGCGCACGAAGGGTTCCTTACGAATGTAATGATATGTAATTGATATGTAATTTAATACAAACTTCTCCTATTATTATATAGTTTTAGCATTTTTTTCGTTTTTGTGGTCTTTTCGGTTTTTTTGTTTTGGCGTTTTTTCGGTTTTGGTGGCTTTTTTTAAGTTTGTGCTCTTTTTTTAGTTTTTATTTTCTTGTTTTGACGATTTTTTTCGGTTTTTGGTGTTTTTTAATTTTGGCGATTTTGTTCATATTTTCGATTTTTTTTTATGTACAAATTTTTTTTTAGAAAAATAAAATATTCAAATCGAATATAAAGGGTTTTTTTGTGATAGTTTCTAAGCCTACTACGCTTATTTTTCTTTTGTGATTTTCAAAAATATTATTATTTGTGAATTCTCAAATAGATCTTGAAAGTCTGTGCATAAGATAAGAGGTTTGTGACTATTCAAAATGTGTGGTTGAAGTCTACTGATGATTTGTACAGCAACAATGAAATGCATATAGATAACGCTGAACCACCAGCAAATAAATTTCAAATTAAAATTTCTTTTAGTTTTGGCGACATTTTCGCGTTTTGGCGAATTTTTTCGATTTTTGGCGTTTTTTTCATTTTGGCGTTTTTTTTTCATTTTGGCGGTTTATTTTAATGTTAGAATTTTTATTTTAATTTTGGCGATTTTTTTCGTTTTGGCGATTTTTTTTTTTGGTTTGGCGATTTTATAATTTTCGGTTTTCTTAGTTTTACCGTTTTTGAAACTTTCAAGTGTTTGCCTCTTACGGTTTCCAAGACTAGAATTAACTAATGGACCACCCGTTAATTAAATTTTTTTAAATTTTATTGTTAATTGTTGTATTCTGTATAAAAATACACTAATTTTACAAATTTCAAGTTTTAATATACATATGTTCATACAATTGTATGTATATTGCATGGGATTTAAACATTTTTCGTTGCTCGTTTCGGAACATCCTTTAATTTTTAATTCTCATGTTTTTGTTGTTGTAGCGGCCAAGGTTCTACATAAAATACCGTGTGACGGCCAGACGGACAGCGTAGCGAAAACAATATGGTTCCGTATGGAACCCTAAAAACATGTCGTTACAAGGGGCATCAGGAAATGTTTTATTTACAATAAATATTTTGTCTTAGGTGGGTAGATCGCAACCTCAATGCCTTGACAGTTCAAAAATACATTCCTATGTTGTTCCTGAAAAAATAAAAGATGCACTTGTCCTCCAGGGATTTAAGGTAAAAATTGTATCTAACATAATAAGCAGAGAAAAGGTAACCCAACCCCTATTTCGTGTTGAACTGGAGCCGAATGATATAAAATCAAGAAAAAATGAGACTCATCCTATTTATAGCCTAAAACACCTTTTATAAAAAAAATCACAGTTGAAGAGCCTCATAAGCGTTCAGGTCCCGTGCAGTGCCATAATTGCCAAGAATATGGCCATACAAAAACTTACTGCAATTTACCTCCTGTTTGTGTTGTGTGCGGCGAATTACACGGCACTGCTAGTTGTACTAAACCAAAAGATCAAGCGAAAAAAAATGCAGTAATTGTGGAGGTAAACACACCGCTAACTACAGAGGTTGTCCTGTGTACTCTTTCGTAAAGAAGACTATGGTGCAAAAACCTAAATTAGCTCCAGCTCAATCAGCAAACGCTTACTCTGCCACTTTTGTGCAAATGAGCCAACCAGTTACTTCCCGTGTATCGTATGCAGATGCTGCTAAGACAAATTCAATTCCCACACAAAATGTTTCCCCGCCAAATAATTCAAAAAATACTGCCGCAAGCTTCAATTTTAATCGCCTTGAAGCTACTATTGAAAATCTGGTGCAAACTATAAACAATTTTACAACAAATATGAGCAGCATGATGCAAGAAATGCCGCGAATGCAAGCATTAATTAATAAGCCATAAACACGTTAGCAATATGTTTCTGGAACGCAAACGGCATTCGCCTTCATAAAAATGAACTTGAGCACTTCCTCACGGAAAAAAATATTGATATAATGTTAGTATCTGAGACTCATTTGACTTCGAGAAGTCTTTTTAAAATTTATGGCTACACTATATATAATACAAGGGACCCTAGAAGAAGGGCTTGCGGTGGATCAGCAATTCTAATAAAGTCAAGACTCAAGCACTATGTTCTTGATAACATTTGTGAAGACCACCTACAAGCAACAAATATTGGCATTGAAAGTTTTTGTACAAATTTTGTTATATCTTAAACTTACTCCCCTCCCAGATTTTCAATCACTGAATATCAATATGAGGATTTCTACAAATCTCTTGGACCTTGTTTTGTAGCAGCTGGCGACTACAATACTAAGCATACGTTCTGGGGTTAGCGTCTTATTACCCCCAGAGGTCGAGCATTGTTCAACACTATTTCAAAAATGGGCTTGGATGTCATTTCGAGTGGGGAGCCCACTTATTGGCCTACTGACATACAAAAAATTCCGCATGTTATAGATTTTGGAATAATAAAAAATATCTCTAGGGATTTAATTCAAGTTCAAGCTTCTCTTGATCTTTCGTCCGATCACTCTCCGACGATCATTACAATTTGTAGTCCATTAAGAAGTAACTTACCTGACCCATTCGTGAAGATGACCATTCGTGTTAATTTGCTGGGCTTCAAAAAATATCTCAGTAGTCATTGTACGGAAAACATTACGCTTAGAACACCCGATGATATTGAATCTAACATTGCCAATCTCAGCGAGAATATTAAACAGGCTGCTGAACATGCCATTATCTCCCATGCGCAGACTGGGTTTAATAAAATTTATTCTACAGACATTGTACGTCTCGTACGTGAAAAAAGAAGAGCAAGAAGGGAATGGCAACAGCACGGATCACCACAAAATAAAATCAGATTTAAAGAGTGCACTAAACGACTCCAAGAGTTGCTTGCGTCTGAAAAAACTGCATCTCTTAAAAATTATCTTGAAGGTCTTGATGTCACACCAGCATCTAATTACTCTTTGTGGCGCGCTGCTAGAAAGCTTAAAACACCCATTGAGTATAAGCACATCTACGCACATCTACCGGAAGTTGGGCAAGAAGCGATACTGAAAAAGGTAAAATATTTGCTGAGCACTTAAAATCCGTTTTTACGCCAAACATATGTACTCGTGTTGCTGATTTGCCGAATGTAGTCGCTCTACCCCCTCAACACATAAAGTTTAAGACGCGTGATTTACAAAAATTAATTGCCGAACTCAACTCGAAGAAAGCTCCGGGTATTGATGGAATTAGTTGGAATTAGTAACCAGATGCTTATGAAATTGCCTCGTATTGCAATGAGAATCCTGTTATTCATATTTAATGCCATTTTACGACTGGAGTATTATCCACATAGCTGGAAGCTTGCCAAGGTTAAAATGATTCCAAAGCAGGGCAAAGATCTAACCAAGGCTGAGTCATATAGGCCAATAAGTCTACTATCAACTATGTCAAACCTTTTCGAAAAACTGCTCAAAACAAAATTGTCCCCAATTCTAATTAGTAGTGGGTGCATACCAGACCATCAATTTGGTTTTAGAAGTCAGCATAGCACCATTGAACAAACTCACAGACTGGTTCAATTTATAAGAAGAACTTTTGAGGAAAAAAAGTATTGTTCTGCGCTCTTTATTGACGTTTCCCAGGCATTTGATAAAGTGTGGCATGAAGGCCTAATTTTAAAATTGAAGACTTACTTACCAATAAACATTTTAAATATTTTGGAAAGTTACATTATTTCCCGTAAGTTCACTGTTCTGGAAGGAGACTTTACGAGTAGGCCTGATACTATTTCATCCGGTGTGCCACAGGGGAGCATACTGGGACCAGTTTTATATTTGATTTATACTTGTGATATGCCTGTGAGCAGTAGTATCCATACTTCCACATTTGCCGACGATACAGCCTGCCTTAGTATGCACGAAAACCCTAATGAGGCATCCCGCAAACTCCAGGAACACATTAGCCAGATGGAGCTTTGGTTAAACTTATGGAGAATTAAAGTCAATGAACAAAAGTGTGTCCATATAACGTTCACCCTAAGAAGAGATACTTGCTCCCCCATTCGGATTAACAATCAAGTTGTTCCTCACACTCATATGTGAAAAATCTTGGTTTACACCTTGATCGACGACTTACATGGAAACATCACATTGACTCTAAGTTAACTCAAATGAAACTTAAATTAACTCAGGTACATTGGCTGATTGGTAGAAATTCAACACTTAGCCTAGACTGCAAACTTTTAATATACAAGTCGCTTTTAAAGCCAATATGGTGTTACGGAATTCAACTATGGGGCACTGCTTCAGCTTCAAATGTAGAGAAAATTCAATGAAGGCAAAATAAAATTTTACGCATGATAACATCGGCTCCATGGTACATCAAAAATTCAAATATACATCGCGATTTGAATATGCCACTAGTGACTGAAGAAATTGTAAAATACGCAGGCAAATATCTAACAAAACTCGAGTCACATCCTAATCCGCTTGCTCGTAATATTTTGAACTTTACTGGGCACATCCGATTAAAAAAGAGAGATACACGGGCTCTAATATTCAACACTCTAGATGATGAAGCTGCTTGAAAACACTTTATTCTTTTTGTTGCTTATCACTACTTATGTATTATTAATAACTATCACTAAGCTTATGTCCGACATTGGTCGGACCTAATAATTTTTTTATAGATTTAAGATTTGAATACTTATTGTTAGTTCATATTTGAAGATACAATAAATAAAAAAAACATGCATTAAAAAAAATAGATTTAAGATTTGAATACTTATTGTTAGTTCACATATGAAGATACAATAAATAAATACATGCATTACAAAAAAAAAATTTTTTTCATGTATACTTCTTCTTATGCTTTAGCTCCTCTTTGTTGTTCCTAAATATACTTCACCACTTCCCCACGGAAGTGATCATCTTCATATATGATTCAGTCAAATTACTCACTATCTAGTAGGTTTAAAATTGCAACTATTGTGGGAGAGTGATCGCAGGAGAGATCTAAATAGGCCTACTTCTGGACCCTATGGATATTTTTTTAGACGCCAAATCTATAACATCCGGAATTTTTTGTGCGTCAGTAGGCCAGTAAGTAGGCTCTATAGTCGAAATGACATCTAATCCCATTTTTGAAGTTTTTATTAAATAATGCTCGACCTCTAGGTGTAACAAGTGCATATGTTTTGCATTTTAGTCACCAGGTGCCACGAAACAAGATCCAAGCATTTCGTAGAACTTCTCATGCTGACATTCGGTAACGGAAAATCTGGGAGGTGAGTAAATTGATGAAATCACGAAGTTGGCACAAAAATTTTCTATCAGAATATTCATTACTTAGATCTATTCTTTACGAAAGTTATGAAGGATGTAATGCTTGAGTCTTGACTTGCATGCTCTCCTTCTCGGGTCCTTTAATCATCTAGAAAGTAAAAATTTTTTTAAAGCAGCTTCTCAAAGTCAAATGAGTCTCAGAGACCAATATTATAACAATATTTTTTCCATGAGGAAGTGCTTAAGTACATTTTTAAGTTGGTGAATGCGTTTGCGTTCCAGAAACTTGCTTTTAATATAATAAGTTTGAAAGCCGCAAACAAAAATCTTTTCAAAACAAACATATTGATTCGATTGTACAAAATAAGAAAAAATATACAATCTACTTAAGATTCTTGTTTTGTAAATATTTTTGTTTGCGGCTTTCAAACTTATTATGTTTGTATATTGTGATTCTCAATATAGTACTAAGAGCCTTACTTTAAACGTACGAAATTTGTTAGCTATTGACTAGTTCCAAAAGGAGGGAAATGCATATAGATAATTGGTTAACCATAAAAACAGGCCAAACTTTAAAATAAAATACATGTTATAAAATGTATGTTAAAATATGAAATGTACAATACATCTCTGAATTTAAACTCCAACTACCTTTTATTTTTTAATTTCCCTTATAATATCTCTACGTTTTTAGAAGTTATAAGGCATTTAATTAAGAAAAGGATACCTTGTTTTACTTAGGTGCTAACTACCTAATGACCACTGGTCCACATCGTAGCTAAATCTAACCCCTAAAAAAACTCCGAGGTTCCAAGGCATTTGTATTCAATGAGTATTGTGGCAGAACACATCAAAATTATTGGAGACGAACTAGAGTTGAGTATTATAACACATATATTTAAAATGTATTTGCTGACCAATGGATACGATATACAAAAAGTTTTCGCTAAAAAATGTGTATAATTAGTAAAGAACAAACGACAATGGTAAGACTGTTGTAAATTTAGAGATAGTAAGGTGAGCTTTCATTACAAAACATCTTTCAGCAAATTGAAATACGATGAATCAAAACAATTCACATATTCCATTTGCAAAAAAGTTTCATATATAAAGCAGAAATCTACATCTACTGACAGAAGAACGCTGATGATGAAGGTTTAGTGGCCTTCGTGGCTAGCTGTTCCGTTCACCTATGTGTTGTCAGAATATGTACAACTAATAAATGTTCATTAATAATTATCACATGTAATTTGGCTTAAAATGCGATACGAACTTTAGCCTGTTCAAATCATAAATATAGAAGATGGATGAAATTTTGAACAAAATTTCTGAGAAGTGCTGGTCAAACTTGAACAGGTATAGTTTCAGAAGAAACAAATATCAATATATCGTCTCTTGTTAAAGGATCAAATTGGATATCTGCGTCTGAAAATTGTTAAGAAGATTTATTTATTGTTTTTTTGTATTTATCAATACAAAAAACAATAACGAATAGTTGTAAATGGGTTCTGTTTGCTGCAATGAATACTGAATTATGCTGACATAATTTGAACACAAAATGGTGTAACGCTAAATTTTAAAATCCCGAACATGTTTAAAAAATATTAAAATATTTCAGGGGAGGAATGGTGGAATCCGCATATACATATTTGGGTACGATGAGATCATTTAATCATTTTATGACTAAAAACGAAAAATCAATCATGATAACTTGCTGCTTTTGGAGTATGCTGAAAGTATATGACTATTTAATACACACATGTGGTGGTATTGTTGGTTTGCTGATCGTAGTTCCTCAAACCATTTTATGACAGGAGTACCATCCACACAACTGGAAGCTGGCCGTTGTCAAAATGTTTCCAAAGCCGAGACGAACAATGTCAAAGCTTTTCGAAAAGCTGCTTATGACTAAATTGTCCTCAATTCTAATTGATTATGGATGTATGCCGGACCATCAATTTGGTTTTAGAAGTTAGCATAGTGCCATTGAATAAGCACAGATTGGTTCAAGTTATAAGAAAGGCATTTGAGGACAAGTTGTATTGCTCTGGCCTCTTTATGTTTCTCAGGCACATGATAAAGTGTGGCATGAAAGCCGTATATAAAAATTTAAGACATAACTGCCAATAAATATTCTAAAGCTTTTGGAAAGCTACATTTCTGGCCGGAAGTTCACTGTGGTAGGAGCAGACTTTAAAAGTGTGCCCGAATCTTTCTCTTCTGGGGTGTTACAAGGGATTATACTGGGTTCAGTTTGTATAAGATATAAACTTGTGATATTGCTGTGCTTTAGTATATAACTAACCTCTCAAGAGCGATGTTGATATCTTTAGGATCATATTACTCAGCTGGAGAATAAAACTAAACGAACAAAACTGTGTTCAGGTAACATCATCCTGCGAAGAGATACTTGTTCCTCCATTCAAATCAACAATCAAGTTGTTCCTCAACATTTACAGGTGAAATACCTTGGTATACGCCTTCATCGACGGCTTACATGGAAACACTACATTGATTAAAATCGAGCACAAATGAAACTTAAATTAATTCAGAGTGGTAGAAATTCAACCCTCAGTCTAGATTGTAAGCTTTGAAGATACAAGAAACTTTTGAAACATATATGGTGCTACGGAATTCAAATATTTATTAAAATTTGGGTTCTATCCTTGCTCATAATATTTTGAAATGAAACCTCCGCGGAAATATGTGTGGCTCTAATGCGTTGCAATCCAGTCGACACATCATGAAAATTGTTTTGTGCTTAGTACGAGTCGAACCGGCTAATTATATCTAGATTTGAACACTTATTGTTGGTTCATTACAATAAATAAATATATATATTAACAGAAAAAAGTACGAATATTCGAACGAAAGAATAAAAAAATTTATTCGAAAAATTTTGACAAATTTAGCATGAAACCACACTCGTATGTATCAGTTTCTATTTTCACTAACAAAAAATTATTCATTAAACAATAAAAATAATTATTTTAGTAATAAACTTAGAAATAAAGTGCGTGGGATCAGACAATTGCTTCATTATGTAAAAACTTTATTATGCATAATATCCACTTCATATACAATATTCACGATTTTTACATATGTATATAATTTCAATTATTTTAGTTTTCACTATAAAAAAAATTCTGTATATTTCAAGCAAAAAATTTTCAAGATTTTGTAATGGTTAGCAGGGCTGTCAGATATGGCGATTTCTCGCCAACTTGGTTGGCGTCAAAATTTTTGGTTTGGCGACATGGCTATTTTTCTGGCGATAAATAAATTTGTTGGCGATTATTATGGCTATTTTTTAACAAAATTGATCTTTAAAATTTTTGTAATTCCGGAAAATTAGTTTGTTGAAGAAGAAGTTTCCAAAATAAATCCTACCAAAACTTGTCTGCAAGAAGTTAAAACAATTTGATTTTGATGATTTTTCTGATTATAACATCTTTTTAACGGCAAGGCCACATTTTCGTCAACGATCAACTTCTCTCTGTCCAATGCCAACTAGTGATTCCTTAACATTACTGTTGCCTAGTACTTCTACATTGAACTCAGCGATATCATCCGCTTCGGGATCGTGGTCATCAATTAACCAAGTTATCACTATAGATAACAGTAGCCCAAAACCAAAGATACAAGTAGGAATAGGCAGATATATAACTGTGGTAAAGCGTTAGCAAAGCCCAAATTCTTTAAAAGTTTCAACAGCTCCAAATATATCTAGAGATAACAGCGCATCTTCTACTAATCGTCAAAACCGTTTTAAAATATTGCAAGATGACAACGACAAAACCGATATATCGTCGAACAAAATCTCCAAGCCGCCACCAATCTATCTGAGAGAAAAAAATTCAAACTATTAAAAAATTAATCTCGATTATTGGTGAGAATAATTTCACATTGTTTCATTAAAACGTGGTAACATTGATAAAACGATAATTAAAATTTATGGAGAAAAAGATTTCCGTTAAATGGTTAATTAATTTGAAAAAAATGCACTTACCAGCTTAAGAGTGCTATAAGTCTGCTGATCGTATTGAAGGGCATAGATTCTTATGTTGTTCCTGATGAACTCGTCCTCCAGGGATTTAAGGTAAAAAATTTATTCAACAAAGTAAACAGGGAGAAGATCCCCCAGCCTCTATTCCGCGTTGAACTGTAGCCATGTGATATAAAATTGAAAAAAATTAGACCCATCCAATTTATAATTTAAAATATGTCTTATACCAAAAAATCCCAGTGGAGGAGCCACATATGCGTACAGGTCCCGTACAGTGTCATAACTGTAAAGAATATGGCCTACAAGAACTTACTGTAATTTACCTACAGTTTGTGTTATCTGCGGTGAATTGCACTGCTAGTTGTACGAAACCAAAAGAGCAAGAAGAAAAAAATGCAGTAATTGTGGAGGAAAATTATTGCCTAAATTAGCTCCAGTTCAAACAGCAAATGCTTCCTCCGCCACTTTTGCGCAAATGAGCTAACCAGGTACTTCCTGTCGATCGTATGCCGATGCTGCTAAGTTAAATTCTATTCCCACATAAAATTTTTCACCACCAAATAATTCAACAAATACAAACTCAAGCTTCAATTTAAATCACCTTGAAGCTACTATTGACAATTTGGTGCAAACTATAAATAAATTTACAACAAATATGACTAGCTTGAGGCAAACAATGCTGCAAAGCATTAGTCAATAAGCCATGAACACAATAAAAACATGTTTCTGGAATGTAAACGACATTCGCCAACAAAAAAAAAAAGGAAACTTGAGCACTTCCTCTTGGAAAAAAATATCTAAATGGTCTCTGTGACTCATTTGACTTCGAGGAGCCTTTTTAAAATAAATGGTTACACTATATGTGATGCAAAGGTCCCTAGTGGAAGAGCTTGCGGTGGATCAGTCCAGACTCAAGCAATATATTTTTTAAAATATTTATTCAGAACATCTACAAGCAACTAGTAGATGTCGACAATTTTTATACTAATTTCGTTATATCTTCAATTTAATCCCCTCCCAGATACTAAATCACTGATGATAAACACGAGGTTTTCTAGAAATCGGCTGGAACCTGTAGCAGCTGTCGGCTACAATGTAAAACAAACGTTCTGGCGATCGCGTCTTATTACTGCTAGAGGTCAATCGTTCTTCAATACAATCTCTAAAATGGGCTTGGATGTCATTTCGAGTGGGTAGCCCATTTATTGGCCAACTGACATACAAAAAACTTCCTGATGTTATAGATTTTGGCGTCATCAAAAATATTTCTAGGGATTTAATTAACAATGAATCCTCTCTAGATCTCTCGTCTGATCACTCCCCCGATGATATTGAATCTAATATTGCCAATATTAACGAAAAATTTCAAAAGGCTGCTGAACATGCCACTACCTCCCATCAACAGACTGTGTTTAATTGAATTTATTCTAGGGATATCGAACGTTTCGTGTGTAAAAAAAGAAGAGCTAGAAGGGAATGGCAACAACACAGATCACCCTAACATAAAATCAGACCTAAAGAGTGTACTAAAAGACTCCGGGAATTGCTTGGCATCTGAAAAAACTGCATCTCTTAAAAATTATCTGGTAGGCCATGATGTCATACCAGCATCTAATTACTCTTTGTTGCGTGCTGCTACAAAGCTTAAAACACCCGTTGAGTTTAAGCCACCTCTGCGCACATCTACCGGAGGTTAGGAAGAAGCGGTACAGAAAAATGTAAAATATTTGCTGAGCACTTAAAATCCATATTTACAAACGCATGTACTGGTATTTCTGATTTGCCAAGTGTGGTTGCTCTACCCACTCCACCCTTAAAGTTTAAGATGCGGGATGTCCAAAAACTAATTACTGAACTCAACCCGAAAAAAGCTCCAGATATTTTTTTAAAATTTTTTTTTTATTGTATCTTCAATTATGAACTAACAATAAGTATTCAAATCTTCAAATCAGTAAAGTTCAATATATTACAAGCAAGCGGACTAGGATGTGACTCGAGTTTTGTTAGGTATTTGCCTGCGTATTTTGCAATTCCTTAAGTCACTAGTGTCATATTTAAATCACGATGTATATTTGAATTTTTGATGTACCATGGAGCCGACGTTATCAAGCATAAAATTTTGTTTTGCTTTCGTTGGATTTTCTCAACATTTGAAGCTGAAGCAGTGCCCCATAGCTGAATTCGGTAGCACCATATTGGCTTTAAAAGCTACTTGTATATTAAAAGTTTGCAGTCTAGGCTGAGTGTTGAATTCCTACCAATTCAATGACATCGAAGCCCATTTATGAAATTGTGTTGAGCAATGTTCGACCTCTGGGTGTAATAAGACGCGAACCCCAAAACGTATGTTTTGCATTGTAGTCGCCAGCTGCTACAAAACGAGGTCCAAGAGATTTGTAAAAATTTTTGTATTGAGCTTCAGTGATTGTAAATCTGGGAGGGGAGTAAATTGATGATATCGCGAAGTTTGTACCAAAACTTTCAATGCCAATATTTGTTGCTTGTAGGTGTTGTTCACAAACGTTGTCAAGAATATAGTGCTTGAGTCTTGACTTTATTAGAATCGCTGATCCACCGCATGCCCTTCCTCTAGGGTACTATGAATCATATAAGGTGTAGCCATAAATTTTAAAAATGCTTCTCGAAGACAAATGAGTCTCAGAGACTAGCATTACATCAATATTTTTTTCCGTGAGGAAGTGCTCAAGTTGATTTTTATGTTGGCGAATGACGTTTGCGTTCGGGAAACATATTTTTAACGTATTCATGGCTTGTTAATTAATGCTTGAAACAGTGTTTTTTATCAATAGTAGCTTCAAGGCGATTGAACTTAAAGCTTGAATTTGTATTTGTTGAATTATTTGCCGGTGAAACATTTTGTGTGGGAATATAACTAGTCCTAGCAGCATCTGCATACGATACACGCGAAGTAACTGGTTGTCTCATTTGCGCAGAAGTGGCGGAGGAAGCGTTTGCTGTTTGAACTGGAACTTATTTAGGTTTTTGCACCATAGCCTGCTTGACGAAAGAGTACACAGGACAAACTCTATAGTTAGCGGTGTGGTTACCTCCACAATTGCTGCATTTTTTTTTCTGCTTGATCTTTTGGCTTAGTGCAGCTAGCAGTACCATGCAATTCACCACAGATAACACAAACTGTAGGTAATTTGCAGTAAGTTTTTGTGTGTCCATATTCTTGGCAATTATGGCACTGTACGGGACCTGATTGCTTATGTGGCTCTTCAACTGTGATTTTTCGATATAAGAGGTATTTTAGGTTACAAATTGGATGTGTCTCGTTTTTTTAACTTTATATCATCCATTTAAGAAATTTATTATTCGACATATTGTCAGAAGTTTATTTTAATTTGAAATTTATTTCCTGGTGGTTCAGCGTTGTCTATATGCATTTCATTGTTGCTGTAACAAATCATCAGTAGACTTCAACCACACATTTTGAGTAGTCACAAACCTCTTATCTTATGCACAGACTTTCAACAACTATTTGAGAATTCACAAATAATAATATTTTTGAAAATCACAAGAAACATAAGCGTAGTAGGCTTAGAAACTAACACAAAAAAGCCAGCAACTAATTTATATTCGATTTGAATCTATTTTTTTCTACACCTTTATACAATTAGAAATATATTGGATAACAATAAAAGTAATTATAAGGCAAAATGAAAAATAAAATCTAAATTTAACATTTAAGAAATTTATTATTCGACATATTGTCAGAAGTTTATTTTAATTTGAAATTTATTTGCTGGTGGTTCAGCGCTGTCTATATGCATTTCATTGTTGCTGTAAAAAATTATCAGTAGACTTCAACCACACATTTTGAGTAGTCACAAACCTCTTATCTTATGCACAGACTTTCAAAAACTATTTGACAATTCACAAATAATAATATTTTTGAAAATCACAAGAAAAATAAGCGTAGTAGGCTTAGAAACTAACACAAAAAAGCCAGCAAATAATTTATATTCGAAATAGAGAAATAAAGAGAGAGAAATAGAGACTGGGGGATTTTCTCCCTATTGTATATATTATAATTTTTTTTGTTTGTAATGCATGTATTTATTTATTGTATCTTCATATATGAACTAACAATAAGTATTCAAATCTTAAATCTATAAAAAAAATTATTAGGCCCGACCAGTGGCGGACATAAACTTAGTGGTAGTTATAAATAATACATTAGTAGTGATAATCAAAAAAAGGGGGTGGGGGAAAGTATTTTCAAGTAGTCCCATCTGGAGTGTTAGGTATAAGAGCCCGTGTGTCCCTCTTTTTTAAGCGGATGTGTCCAGTAAAGTTCAAAATATTACGAGCAAGCGGATTAGGATGTGATTCGAGTTTTGTTAAATATTTGCCTGCGTATTTTGCAATTTCTTCAGTCACTAGTGGCATATTTAAATCACGATGTATAATAGAATTTTGGATGTACCATGGAGCCGATGTTATTAACCGTAAAATTTTGTTTTGCCTTCGTTGGATTCTCTCTACATTGGAAGCTGAAGCAGTGCCCCATAACTGAATTCCGTAGCGCCATATTGGCTTCAAAAGCGACTTGTATAATAAACGTTTGCAGTCTAGGCTGAGTGTTGAGTTTCTGCCAATCAACCAATATATTTGAGTTAACTTAAGTTTCATCTGAGTTGTTTCCATGTAAGTCTTCGATCAAGGTGTGTACCAAGGTATTTCACTTGGGAATGTTGAGGAATATTTTGATTGTTGATTCGAATGGGGGAGCAAGTATCTTTTCTTAGGGTGAACGTTATATGGACACACTTTTGTTCATTGACTTTAATTCTCCATAAGTTCAACCATATTTCCAGCTGAGTGATATGTTCCTGGAGATTGCGGGATGCCTCATAAGGGTTTTCGTGCACACTCATACAGGCTGTATCATCGGCAAAAGTAGAAATATGGATATTATTGCTCACAGGCATATCACAAGTATATATTAAATACAAGACAGGACCCAGAATACTACCCTGGGGCACACCAGAAGATGTAGTTTCGGGCACACTCGTAAACTCTCCTTCCACAACAGTGAACTTCCTAGCAATAATATAACTTTCCAAAAGCTTTTGAATGTTTATTGGCAGATATGTCTTCAATTTTAAAACTAGGCCTTCGTGCCATACTTTATCAAACGCCTGAGAAACATCAATAAAGAGAGCAGAACAATACTTCTTTTCTTCAAATGTTCTTCTTACAACTTGGACCAGTCTATGCGTTTGTTCAATCGTGCTGTGCTGACTTCTAAAGCCAAATTGATGGTCTGGGATGCACCCATTATCAGTTAAAATTTTGGACAATTTATTCCTAAGCAGCTTTTCGAAAAGCTTTGAGATTGTAGATAGTAAGCTTATATAGGCCTATATGACTCAGTCTTGGTAAGATCTTTGCCCGCCTTTGGAATCATTTTGATCTTGGCCAGTTTCCAGTTATGTGGAAAATACTGCATTCTTAAAATAGCATTAAAAGTAAATAGCAGGATTCTTATTGCAATATGAGGCAAGTTCATGATCATTTTGTTACTAATGCCATCAATACCTGGAGCTTTCTTCGGGTTGAGTTCAGCAATTACTTTTTGTACTTCACGTATCTTAAACCTTAAGGGTCGAGGGGGTAGAGAAACTACACTCGGTAAATCAACAGCACCCGTACATGAATTGGGAGTGAATACAGATTTTAAATGCTCAGAAAATAAGTTACCTTTCTCACTATCACTTCTTGCCCAGCCTCCGGTCGCAGTACGCAATGGTGATTTAAGATCAACGGGTCGTTTAAGATTTCTAGTAGCGCGCCATAAAGAGTAATTAGATGAGGACGTTACATCAAGACATTCTAAATACTTTTCCAGTAGTGCAGTTTTTTCCGACGATAGCAGCTTTTTGAGTCGTTTAGGACATTCTTTAAGTCTGATTTTATTTAGGGGTGATCTGTGTTGTTGCCATTCTCTTCTAGCTCTGCTTTTTTTTACATACAAGACGTTCAATTTCCGTAGAATTAATTCTGTTAATGCCGGTCTGCGGATAGGAGGTAGTGGCGTGTTCAGCAGCCTGTTTAATATTTTCGTTAAGATTGGCAATGTTAAATTCAATATCATCGCATGATCTAAGCTGAATGTTTTCTACGCAGTGACTACTAAGATATTTTTTGAATACCAGCCAGTTGATTCCATTAACCATATTCACATATGAGTTAGTTAAATCACTCCTTAGTGGGTTGAAAATTGTAACTATTGTTGGAGAGTGATCGGAGGACAGATCTAGAGAGGCCTCTACATGAATTAAGTCCCTATGAATTTTTTTCGTGACGGCAAAATCTATAACATCTGGAATTTTTCTTACGTCAGTAGGCCAGTAAGTAGGCTCCCCACCCGAAATGACATCTAAGCCCATTTTTGAAATTGTATTGAACAAGGCTCGACCTCTAGGTGTAACAAGACGCGATCCCCAGTACGTATGTTTTGCATTGCAGTTACCAGCTGCCACGAAACAAGATCCAAGCGATTTGTAGAACTTCTCATACTGTACTTCGGTAACTGAAAATCTGGGAGGTGAGTAAATTGATGATATCACAAAATTCGCACAAAAATTTTCTACGAAAATATTCGTTGCTTGCAAATATTCTTCACTAACGTTGTCAAGGACATAGTGCTTGAGTCTTGACTTAATCAGAATTGCTGATCCACCACATGCTCTCTCTCGGGTCCTTTATATCATATAAAGTGTAACCATTTATTTTAAATAAGCTTCTTGAGGTCAAATGAGTCTCAGAAACCATCATTATATCAATATTTTTTTCCATGAGGAAGTGCTCAAGTTCATTTTTATGTTGGCGAATGCCGTTTGCGTTCCAGAAACATATTTTTAACGTGTTCTTGGTTTATTAACTAATGCTTGAAGCAGTGTATTCTTCATTCGCAGCATTTCTTGCATCATACTTGTCATATTTGTAGTAAAGTTGTTTATAGTTAGCACCAGATTCTCAATAGTAGCTTCAAGGCGACTAAAGTTAAAGCTTGAGTTTGAATTCGTTGAATTATTTGGCGGTGGAACATTTGGCGTGGGAATTGAACTAGTCTTAGCAGCATCAGCATACGATACACGTGAAGTAACTGGTTGGCTGATTTGAGCAAAAGTGTCGGAGTTCGCGTTTACTTGTAGAGCTGGAGTTAACTTGGGTTTTTGACCCATAGCCTGTTTAACGAAAGAGAATACAGGGCACCCTCTATAGTTAGCTGTGTGATTACCTCCACAATTACTACATTTTTTTCCTGCTTGATCTTTTGGCTTAGTGCAGCTAGCAGTACCATGCAATTCACCGCAGATAACACACACTGTAGGTAACTTGCAGTAAGTTTTCGTGTGGCCATATTCTTGGCAATTATGGAACTGTACGGGACCTGAACGCTTACGTGGCTCTTCAACTGTGATGTTTCGATGTAAGAGATACTTTACGTTATAAACTGGATGGGCTTCATTTTTTTCAATTGGATGTCATTCGGCTCCAGTTCAACCCAAAATAGGGGTTGGGGGACCTTTTCTTTATTATATATGTTGGTAGCATTTTTTACCTTGAATCCTTGGTCGACAAGTGCACATTTTACTTCTTCGGGTTCAACATATGAATCTATGCCCTTTAATACTATCTGTAGGCCTTTAGCACTCTTAAGTTGGTATGTGTAAAAATCTGTTTTATTTTTTTCGAATTCACTAACAATTTTTCGGAAATCTTTTTCATTATATATTTGGATTTTAGTTTCATCAATATTAACTTGTTTAATTGGAATTTTTTTTTTTTTTTTTTAATGCATGTATTTATTTATTGTATCTTCATATATGAACTAACAATAAGTATTCAAATCTTAAATCTATAAAAAAAATTATTAGGCCCGACCAGTGGCGGACATAAACTTAGCGGTAGTTATAAATAATACATTAGTAGTGATAATCAAAAAAAGGGGGTGGGGGAAAGTATTTTCAATTAGTGCCATCTGGAGTGTTAGGTATAAGAGCCCGTGTGTCCCTCTTTTTTAAGCGGATGTGTCCAGTAAAGTTCAAAATATTACGAGCAAGCGGATTAGGATGTGATTCGAGTTTTGTTAAATATTTGCCTGCGTATTTTGCAATTTCTTCAGTCACTAGTGGCATATTTAAATCACGATGTATAATAGAATTTTGGATGTACCATGGAGCCGATGTTATTAACCGTAAAATTTTGTTTTGCCTTCGTTGGATTCTCTCTACATTGGAAGCTGAAGCAGTGCCCCATAACTGAATTCCGTAGCGCCATATTGGCTTCAAAAGCGACTTGTATAATAAACGTTTGCAGTCTAGGCTGAGTGTTGAGTTTCTGCCAATCAACCAATATATTTGAGTTAACTTAAGTTTCATCTGAGTTAACTTAGAGTCAATATGATGTTTCCATGTAAGTCTTCGATCAAGGTGTATACCAAGGTATTTCACTTGGGAATGTTGAGGAATATTTTGATTGTTGATTCGAATGGGGGAGCAAGTATCTTTTCTTAGGGTGAACGTTATATGGACACACTTTTGTTCATTGACTTTAATTCTCCATAAGTTCAACCATATTTCCAGCTGAGTGATATGTTCCTGGAGATTGCGGGATGCCTCATAAGGGTTTTCGTGCACACTCATACAGGCTGTATCATCGGCAAAAGTAGAAATATGGATATTATTGCTCACAGGCATATCACAAGTATATATTAAATACAAGACAGGACCCAGAATACTACCCTGGGGCACACCAGAAGATGTAGTTTCGGGCACACTCGTAAACTCTCCTTCCACAACAGTGAACTTCCTAGCAATAATATAACTTTCCAAAAGCTTTTGAATGTTTATTGGCAGATATGTCTTCAATTTTAAAACTAGGCCTTCGTGCCATACTTTATCAAACGCCTGAGAAACATCAATAAAGAGAGCAGAACAATACTTCTTTTCTTCAAATGTTCTTCTTACAACTTGGACCAGTCTATGCGTTTGTTCAATCGTGCTGTGCTGACTTCTAAAGCCAAATTGATGGTCTGGGATGCACCCATTATCAGTTAAAATTTTGGACAATTTATTCCTAAGCAGCTTTTCGAAAAGCTTTGAGATTGTAGATAGTAAGCTTATAGGCCTATATGACTCAGTCTTGGTAAGATCTTTGCCCGCCTTTGGAATCATTTTGATCTTGGCCAGTTTCCAGTTATGTGGAAAATACTGCATTCTTAAAATAGCATTAAAAGTAAATAGCAGGATTCTTATTGCAATATGAGGCAAGTTCATGATCATTTTGTTACTAATGCCATCAATACCTGGAGCTTTCTTCGGGTTGAGTTCAGCAATTACTTTTTGTACTTCACGTATCTTAAACCTTAAGGGTCGAGGGGGTAGAGAAACTACACTCGGTAAATCAACAGCACCCGTACATGAATTGGGAGTGAATACAGATTTTGAATGCTCAGAAAATAAGTTACCTTTCTCACTATCACTTCTTGCCCAGCCTCCGGTCGCAGTACGCAATGGTGATTTAAGATCAACGGGTCGTTTAAGATTTCTAGTAGCGCGCCATAAAGAGTAATTAGATGAGGACGTTACATCAAGACATTCTAAATACTTTTCCAGTAGTGCAGTTTTTTCCGACGATAGCAGCTTTTTGAGTCGTTTAGGACATTCTTTAAGTCTGATTTTATTTAGGGGTGATCTGTGTTGTTGCCATTCTCTTCTAGCTCTGCTTTTTTTTACATACAAGACGTTCAATTTCCGTAGAATTAATTCTGTTAATGCCGCTCTGCGGATAGGAGGTAGTGGCGTGTTCAGCAGCCTGTTTAATATTTTCGTTAAGATTGGCAATGTTAAATTCAATATCATCGCATGATCTAAGCTGAATGTTTTCTACGCAGTGACTACTAAGATATTTTTTGAATACCAGCCAGTTGATTCCATTAACCATATTCACATATGAGTTAGTTAAATCACTCCTTAGTGGGTTGAAAATTGTAACTATTGTTGGAGAGTGATCGGAGGACAGATCTAGAGAGGCCTCTACATGAATTAAGTCCCTATGAATTTTTTTCGTGACGGCAAAATCTATAACATCTGGAATTTTTCTTACGTCAGTAGGCCAGTAAGTAGGCTCCCCACCCGAAATGACATCTAAGCCCATTTTTGAAATTGTATTGAACAAGGCTCGACCTCTAGGTGTAACAAGACGCGATCCCCAGTACGTATGTTTTGCATTGCAGTTACCAGCTGCCACGAAACAAGATCCAAGCGATTTGTAGAACTTCTCATACTGTACTTCGGTAACTGAAAATCTGGGAGGTGAGTAAATTGATGATATCACAAAATTCGCACAAAAATTTTCTACGAAAATATTCGTTGCTTGCAAATATTCTTCACTAACGTTGTCAAGGACATAGTGCTTGAGTCTTGACTTAATCAGAATTGCTGATCCACCACATGCTCTCTCTCGGGTCCTTTGTATCATATAAAGTGTAACCATTTATTTTAAATAAGCTTCTTGAGGTCAAATGAGTCTCAGAAACCATCATTATATCAATATTTTTTTCCATGAGGAAGTGCTCAAGTTCATTTTTATGTTGGCGAATGCCGTTTGCGTTCCAGAAACATATTTTTAACGTGTTCTTGGTTTATTAACTAATGCTTGAAGCAGTGTATTCTTCATTCGCAGCATTTCTTGCATCATACTTGTCATATTTGTAGTAAAGTTGTTTATAGTTAGCACCAGATTCTCAATAGTAGCTTCAAGGCGACTAAAGTTAAAGCTTGAGTTTGAATTCGTTGAATTATTTGGCGGTGGAACATTTGGCGTGGGAATTGAACTAGTCTTAGCAGCATCAGCATACGATACACGTGAAGTAACTGGTTGGCTGGCTGATTTGAGCAAAAGTGTCGGAGTTCGCGTTTACTTGTAGAGCTGGAGTTAACTTGGGTTTTTGACCCATAGCCTGTTTAACGAAAGAGAATACAGGGCACCCTCTATAGTTAGCTGTGTGATTACCTCCACAATTACTACATTTTTTTCCTGCTTGATCTTTTGGCTTAGTGCAGCTAGCAGTACCATGCAATTCACCGCAGATAACACACACTGTAGGTAACTTGCAGTAAGTTTTCGTGTGGCCATATTCTTGGCAATTATGGAACTGTACGGGACCTGAACGCTTACGTGGCTCTTCAACTGTGATGTTTCGATGTAAGAGATACTTTACGTTATAAACTGGATGGGCTTCATTTTTTTCAATTGGATGTCATTCGGCTCCAGTTCAACCCGAAATAGGGGTTGGGGGACCTTTTCTTTATTATATATGTTGGTAGCATTTTTTACCTTGAATCCTTGGTCGACAAGTGCACATTTTACTTCTTCGGGTTCAACATATGAATCTATGCCCTTTAATACTATCTGTAGGCCTTTAGCACTCTTAAGTTGGTATGTGTAAAAATCTGTTTTATTTTTTTCGAATTCACTAACAATTTTTCGGAAATCTTTTTCATTATATATTTCGATTTTAGTTTCATCAATATTAACTTGTTTAATTGGAATTTTTTTTTTTTTTTTTTTTAATGCATGTATTTATTTATTGTATCTTCATATATGAACTAACAATAAGTATTCAAATCTTAAATCTATAAAAAAAATTATTAGGCCCGACCAGTGGCGGACATAAACTTAGCGGTAGTTATAAATAATACATTAGTAGTGATAATCAAAAAAAGGGGGTGGGGGAAAGTATTTTCAATTAGTCCCATCTGGAGTGTTAGGTATAAGAGCCCGTGTGTCCCTCTTTTTTAAGCGGATGTGTCCAGTAAAGTTCAAAATACTACGAGCAAGCGGATTAGGATGTGATTCGAGTTTTGTTAAATATTTGCCTGCGTATTTTGCAATTTCTTCAGTCACTAGTGGCATATTTAAATCACGATGTATAATAGAATTTTGGATGTACCATGGAGCCGATGTTATTAACCGTAAAATTTTGTTTCGCCTTCGTTGGATTCTCTCTACATTGGAAGCTGAAGCAGTGCCCCATAACTGAATTCCGTAGCGTCATATTGGCTTCAAAAGCGACTTGTATAATAAACGTTTGCAGTCTAGGCTGAGTGTTGAGTTTCTGCCAATCAACCAATATATTTGAGTTAACTTAAGTTTCATCTGAGTTAACTTAGAGTCAATATGATGTTTCCATGTAAGTCTTCGATCAAGGTGTATACCAAGGTATTTCACTTGGGAATGTTGAGGAATATTTTGATTGTTGATTCGAATGGGGGAGCAAGTATCTTTTCTTAGGGTGAACGTTATATGGACACACTTTTGTTCATTGACTTTAATTCTCCATAAGTTCAACCATATTTCCAGCTGAGTGATATGTTCCTGGAGATTGCGGGATGCCTCATAAGGGTTTTCGTGCACACTCATACAGGCTGTATCATCGGCAAAAGTAGAAATATGGATATTATTGCTCACAGGCATATCACAAGTATATATTAAATACAAGACAGGACCCAGAATACTACCCTGGGGCACACCAGAAGATGTAGTTTCGGGCACACTCGTAAACTCTCCTTCCACAACAGTGAACTTCCTAGCAATAATATAACTTTCCAAAAGCTTTTGAATGTTTATTGGCAGATATGTCTTCAATTTTAAAACTAGGCCTTCGTGCCATACTTTATCAAACGCCTGAGAAACATCAATAAAGAGAGCAGAACAATACTTCTTTTCTTCAAATGTTCTTCTTACAACTTGGACCAGTCTATGCGTTTGTTCAATCGTGCTGTGCTGACTTCTAAAGCCAAATTGATGGTCTGGGATGCACCCATTATCAGTTAAAATTTTGGACAATTTATTCCTAAGCAGCTTTTCGAAAAGCTTTGAGATTGTAGATAGTAAGCTTATAGGCCTATATGACTCAGTCTTGGTAAGATCTTTGCCCGCCTTTGGAATCATTTTGATCTTGGCCAGTTTCCAGTTATGTGGAAAATACTGCATTCTTAAAATAGCATTAAAAGTAAATAGCAGGATTCTTATTGCAATATGAGGCAAGTTCATGATCATTTTGTTACTAATGCCATCAATACCTGGAGCTTTCTTCGGGTTGAGTTCAGCAATTACTTTTTGTACTTCACGTATCTTAAACCTTAAGGGTCGAGGGGGTAGAGAAACTACACTCGGTAAATCAACAGCACCCGTACATGAATTGGGAGTGAATACAGATTTTAAATGCTCAGAAAATAAGTTACCTTTCTCACTATCACTTCTTGCCCAGCCTCCGGTCGCAGTACGCAATGGTGATTTAAGATCAACGGGTCGTTTAAGATTTCTAGTAGCGCGCCATAAAGAGTAATTAGATGAGGACGTTACATCAAGACATTCTAAATACTTTTCCAGTAGTGCAGTTTTTTCCGACGATAGCAGCTTTTTGAGTCGTTTAGGACATTCTTTAAGTCTGATTTTATTTAGGGGTGATCTGTGTTATTGCCATTCTCTTCTACCTCTGCTTTTTTTTACATACAAGACGTTCAATTTCCGTAGAATTAATTCTGTTAATGCCGGTCTGCGGATAGGAGGTAGTGGCGTGTTCAGCAGCCTGTTTAATATTTTCGTTAAGATTGGCAATGTTAAATTCAATATCATCGCATGATCTAAGCTGAATGTTTTCTACGCAGTGACTACTAAGATATTTTTTGAATACCAGCCAGTTGATTCCATTAGCCATATTCACATATGAGTTAGTTAAATCACTCCTTAGTGGGTTGAAAATTGTAACTATTGTTGGAGAGTGATCGGAGGACAGATCTAGAGAGGCCTCTACATGAATTAAGTCCCTATGAATTTTTTTCGTGACGGCAAAATCTATAACATCTGGAATTTTTCTTACGTCAGTAGGCCAGTAAGTAGGCTCCCCACCCGAAATGACATCTAAGCCCATTTTTGAAATTGTATTGAACAAGGCTCGACCTCTAGGTGTAACAAGACGCGATCCCCAGTACGTATGTTTTGCATTGCAGTTACCAGCTGCCACGAAACAAGATCCAAGCGATTTGTAGAACTTCTCATACTGTACTTCGGTAACTGAAAATCTGGGAGGTGAGTAAATTGATGATATCACAAAATTCGCACAAAAATTTTCTACGAAAATATTCGTTGCTTGCAAATATTCTTCACTAACGTTGTCAAGGACATAGTGCTTGAGTCTTGACTTAATCAGAATTGCTGATCCACCACATGCTCTCTCTCGGGTCCTTTGTATCATATAAAGTGTAACCATTTATTTTAAATAAGCTTCTTGAGGTCAAATGAGTCTCAGAAACCATCATTATATCAATATTTTTTTCCATGAGGAAGTGCTCAAGTTCATTTTTATGTTGGCGAATGCCGTTTGCGTTCCAGAAACATATTTTTAACGTGTTCTTGGTTTATTAACTAATGCTTGAAGCAGTGTATTCTTCATTCGCAGCATTTCTTGCATCATACTTGTCATATTTGTAGTAAAGTTGTTTATAGTTAGCACCAGATTCTCAATAGTAGCTTCAAGGCGACTAAAGTTAAAGCTTGAGTTTGAATTCGTTGAATTATTTGGCGGTGGAACATTTGGCGTGGGAATTGAACTAGTCTTAGCAGCATCAGCATACGATACACGTGAAGTAACTGGTTGGCTGATTTGAGCAAAAGTGTCGGAGTTCGCGTTTACTTGTAGAGCTGGAGTTAACTTGGGTTTTTGACCCATAGCCTGTTTAACGAAAGAGAATACAGGGCACCCTCTATAGTTAGCTGTGTGATTACCTCCACAATTACTACATTTTTTTCCTGCTTGATCTTTTGGCTTAGTGCAGCTAGCAGTACCATGCAATTCACCGCAGATAACACACACTGTAGGTAACTTGCAGTAAGTTTTCGTGTGGCCATATTCTTGGCAATTATGGAACTGTACGGGACCTGAACGCTTACGTGGCTCTTCAACTGTGATGTTTCGATGTAAGAGATACTTTACGTTATAAACTGGATGGGCTTCATTTTTTTCAATTGGATGTCATTCGGCTCCAGTTCAACCCGAAATAGGGGTTGGGGGACCTTTTCTTTATTATATATGTTGGTAGCATTTTTTACCTTGAATCCTTGGTCGACAAGTGCACATTTTACTTCTTCGGGTTCAACATATGAATCTATGCCCTTTAATACTATCTGTAGGCCTTTAGCACTCTTAAGTTGGTATGTGTAAAAATCTGTTTTATTTTTTTCGAATTCACTAACAATTTTTCGGAAATCTTTTTCATTATATATTTGGATTTTAGTTTCATCAATATTAACTTGTTTAATTGGAATTTTTTTTTTTTTTTAATGCATGTATTTATTTATTGTATCTTCATATATGAACTAACAATAAGTATTCAAATCTTAAATCTATAAAAAAAATTATTAGGCCCGACCAGTGGCGGACATAAACTTAGCGGTAGTTATAAATAATACATTAGTAGTGATAATCAAAAAAAGGGGGTGGGGGAAAGTATTTTCAATTAGTCCCATCTGGAGTGTTAGGTATAAGAGCCCGTGTGTCCCTCTTTTTTAAGCGGATGTGTCCAGTAAAGTTCAAAATACTACGAGCAAGCGGATTAGGATGTGATTCGAGTTTTGTTAAATATTTGCCTGCGTATTTTGCAATTTCTTCAGTCACTAGTGGCATATTTAAATCACGATGTATAATAGAATTTTGGATGTACCATGGAGCCGATGTTATTAACCGTAAAATTTTGTTTCGCCTTCGTTGGATTCTCTCTACATTGGAAGCTGAAGCAGTGCCCCATAACTGAATTCCGTAGCGTCATATTGGCTTCAAAAGCGACTTGTATAATAAACGTTTGCAGTCTAGGCTGAGTGTTGAGTTTCTGCCAATCAACCAATATATTTGAGTTAACTTAAGTTTCATCTGAGTTAACTTAGAGTCAATATGATGTTTCCATGTAAGTCTTCGATCAAGGTGTATACCAAGGTATTTCACTTGGGAATGTTGAGGAATATTTTGATTGTTGATTCGAATGGGGGAGCAAGTATCTTTTCTTAGGGTGAACGTTATATGGACACACTTTTGTTCATTGACTTTAATTCTCCATAAGTTCAACCATATTTCCAGCTGAGTGATATGTTCCTGGAGATTGCGGGATGCCTCATAAGGGTTTTCGTGCACACTCATACAGGCTGTATCATCGGCAAAAGTAGAAATATGGATATTATTGCTCACAGGCATATCACAAGTATATATTAAATACAAGACAGGACCCAGAATACTACCCTGGGGCACACCAGAAGATGTAGTTTCGGGCACACTCGTAAACTCTCCTTCCACAACAGTGAACTTCCTAGCAATAATATAACTTTCCAAAAGCTTTTGAATGTTTATTGGCAGATATGTCTTCAATTTTAAAACTAGGCCTTCGTGCCATACTTTATCAAACGCCTGAGAACAACAATAAAGAGAGCAGAACAATACTTCTTTTCTTCAAATGTTCTTCTTACAACTTGGACCAGTCTATGCGTTTGTTCAATCGTGCTGTGCTGACTTCTAAAGCCAAATTGATGGTCTGGGATGCACCCATTATCAGTTAAAGTTTTGGACAATTTATTCCTGAGCAGCTTTTCGAAAAGCTTTGAGATTGTAGATAGTAAGCTTATAGGCCTATATGACTCAGTCTTGGTAAGATCTTTGCCCGCCTTTGGAATCATTTTGATCTTGGCCAGTTTCCAGTTATGTGGAAAATACTGCATTCTTAAAATAGCATTAAAAGTAAATAGCAGGATTCTTATTGCAATATGAGGCAAGTTCATGAGCATTTTGTTACTAATGCCATCAATACCTGGAGCTTTCTTCGGGTTGAGTTCAGCAATTACTTTTTGTACTTCACGCATCTTAAACCTTAAGGGACGAGGGGGTAGAGAAACTACACACGGTAAATCAGCAGCACCCGTACATGAATTGGGAGTGAATACAGATTTTAAATGCTCAGAAAATAAGTTAAGTAGTTTAATTGGAATGATGTGAAAAGTATTTTCACCAATGGTAGACAGTAGTTTTTTTATAAGCGCGTTAGAATTTTTTCTCTCAGATAAATAGGTGGTGGCTTAAAAGAATTTTGCGATGATGGAGAGGGCTTGTCGTCGGTGTCTTGCAATAATGAAAAACGATTTTGACGATTGGTAGATGATGCGCTTCGCCCACGCTTTACCACTGTTATATATCTGTCCATTCCCACTTGTACCTTGGGTTTTGAGCTACTGTTATCTGTAGTGATAACTTGGTTTAGTGATGAAGGCGAGCCCGATGCGGATGATATCGCAGACTTAAATAAAGAAGTACTAGGCAATGGTAATGTTAACGATTCACTAGTTGGCATTGGACAAAGCGAAGTTGATAGCTGACGAAAAATTGGCTTTGCCGTTAAAAAAAGATTTTCATCAGATTTATTATTTATATATTTTTCATTAAGAGTTTCAGAACTCACATTTCTGCCGTTAGAACTCACTTCAAATTTTTTTTCCTTTGAGGTACTCATACAGAGTATTATTCCTTAAGGGAACTTTGTTTGTGGTTACGGTTTTTTTTTTTGTTTTTGCTATTTCTTGCTATGTAAAAAGCATTAGTAAGGCCAATAAGCTTATTTATCAAGGTGAATATGTATTACGAATATTTTTTGTATGATTTTTGATTTTGTTGTTTTTTATATTTGTTTCGTATGTATGTAAAACAAAAATCGGCTTGAATGTCTCTTCACTATGAAGGTTCAACGAGAACTATTGTATATATTAGCAACATTTTTTACCTTAAATCCTTGTATGATGAGTGCATCTTTTACTTCTTCGGGATTAACTTAAGAATCAATGCCCTTCAACACGATTTGCATACCTTTAGCACTCTTAAGCTGGTACGTACAAAAAATTGTTTTATTTTTTTCGAATTCTGTTACTATTTTGCGGAAATCTTTCTCTTCGTATATTTGAATTTTATGGCGTTTTCCTTTCTGAGCAATATGCTGCATTTATGTTGCCTTTTACATTTCTTTGTGTTCTTCTCTGAAAAGTATGTGCTATTTTAAAAATTGAACGCGTTCTTTTCCCATGATGTTAGCCTTAAAAAGAAGAAAAATGCTACATGTTCAACACTCATTTTCATTAAAGGGGCATGAGTGCAGCATTATATTAACAGCTGTTTTTGTTATTGTCTGTGAAAAAAATAAATCATTTGAAGCTGAAAAAAAATCACCCAATGTAGCAGTAGTAAATAAGAAAATAAAAAAACATGTTGATTATTGAGTTCTTGTTTCAACTTTGTTATTTGTTATTGAGCTTCTCATTTGTTTAAACGAAAGTTTATAATATAATAACTCCAGTTGTGCTAAGATGTTGATTATTGAGTTCTTGTTTCAACTTTGTTATTTGTTATTGAGCTTATCTAAAGTGATAACTTGATTAAGTGATGAACACTGTAGTATATCTGTCCATTCCGACTTGAACTTTAGATTTTTGACTATTGTTATCTAAAGTGATAACTTGATTAAGTGATGAAAACGAGCCAGAAGCGGATGATAACGCTGACTTAATTGAAGAAGTACCAGGCAACTCAAATGTTAACAAATCACTAGTTGGCATTGGGCAAAGCGAAGTTGAACGCTGACGAAAAATTGGATTTGCCGTTAGAAAAATACTATCACCAGATTTTTTATTTTTATTGTTTTTAAGAGCTCCAGAACTCACAGTACTACTATCATCAGATTTTTTATTTTCATTGATTTCATTAAGAGTTTTAGAACTAGTAAGTAAGTATTTAAGAAAAGTTCCGCTAATCAACTATTCACTATGAAGGTACAACGAATTGTTGACTCCAGATATTGATGGAAATAGTAACAAGATGCTGATGAACTTGTCCCACATTGCAATAAGAGTGCTGCTGTTAATTTTTAATGCCATACTACGACTGGAGTATTATCTACAACACTGTAATCTTGCCAAGGTCAAAATGATTCCAAAGTCAGGCAAAGAGCTTACATCATACAGGTCAATAAGTTTGCTATCAACTATGTCAAAACTCTTCGAAAAGCTGCTTATGACCAAACTGTCCCCTATTCTAATAGATAATATGTGCATACCGGACAATCAATTTAGTTTAAGAAGTTTAGAAGCATAGTACCATTGAACAAACGCAATTTATTATTATTTATTATTTTCAATTTATAAGGAAAACATTCGAAGAATGTGCCCTGTTTATTGATGTTTCTCAGGCATTTGATAAGTTTGGCATGATATTCTAATATTAAAATTGAAGACCTATCTACCAAATTACATTATTAAACTTTTGGAAACTTATATTTTACGCCGGAAGTTCTCTGTTATGGAAGGAGAGTTTATGAGTACGCCTAAAACTATCTCATCCGGTGTGCCCCAAGGGAGTATGCTGGAGCCAGTTTAGTATTTGATTTATACTTTTAATATGCCTATGAGCTGTAATATCCACACTCTTACATTTGCCTATGATACAGCCTGGATTTGTATGCACAAAAACCCTCATTAGGCATGATGATATCTTCAGGAACATATAACACAGCTTCAGCTATGGTTAAACTTAAGGAGAATAAAAATAAACCAACAGGAGTGCTTAGAGATAACATTTACCCTACGAAAAGATACTTTTCCCCCCCATTAGAGTGAACGGTCAAGTTGTTCCTCAACGTTTTCATGTGAAATATCTAGGAATAAACCTTGATCATCGGCTTACATGGAAACATCATATTGATTTAAGGTTAACACAAATGAAACTTATATTAACTCAGATATATTGCTGATTAGTATAAATTCAACACGCAGTACAGATAGTCGTCGATTTTGAAACCAAAACGTTGCTATGGAATGGAGCTATGAGGCACTACTTCAGCTTCCAATATAGAGAGAATCCAACGAAGACAAAACAAAATTTTAAGACAAATAGCATTGGCTCCATGGTACATCAAAAATTAAAATTTACATTCGTGAATTAAAATGCAACAAATGACTGAAGAAATTGCAAAATACTCAAACAAATACTTAACAAAACTTGAGTCTCAGCCTAATCCCCTTGCTCTTAACATCTTGATAATCCGCTTAAAAACGAGCGACGCACGGTTCTAATACGCAGCATTCCAGATGAAACTTCTTGAACAAATTTTTGTGCTTAATATGACATTTACTAAGTTTATGTCCGACAGTAGTTGGACCTAATCAGTTATATTTATACTAAGATATAAGATTTGAATACTTATTGTCAGCTCATTTTTGAAAATACAATAAATAAATATAAGCAAAAAATTTAATCAACACGTTACTATTCATCTCTACAAAGTTTCGGACTACTTTAATTGATAAAGAAATTTTTATTGATAGTTTTTCTCGTTTTATTTTTATTTGCATCTCTCAAGGAAGCCCTGATTATTTTTTACAGTCTTGTTAATATGTGTAAGAGAAAATTTTTTAAAATAATTAATTATTATAATTAAAACTCATGTAAGTTAAAACAACATATGATATCATCATCACACGGATGTCATATGCAAAAATTGTCAGATTTGTTGTTATGCGTTTCCAGACTCAAAGCATTTGTTAGAAATTGTTAAATAGCAATCGTTTGTGGTTGTGTTAAATGTAAAAAGTGAAACAAATAAATTATTATGGACCATAAAGAAACAATTGCAATGACTTTGTCTGCATATATTTTATTATATATTTTTTCATTAAAATCAAGCGCGTGTAGTGTTGCCCATAGAAAGAATTCTCTTACCATGACACCATTGTCAGATTCATAAACTTCGCACATCTGACAATATTAAAATGTCTGACAAATACCTGGCAATAATTTTACAATCTTGTCAGCTGCTAGTCTTGCAATGGACTGACAATGCTTTTTCTGGCAACGACGTCTGACAAAAATTGCCAGTTCACTGTAAAAAATTTTGAGCACATTTTACTGGCAATATTGTAAGATCTGAGAACCGTCTGTACATACTTTTAATGTACACGGCATGTAAAAACCACATGCGGATAATTAATTATGTATATGGAAACACAAACTCATATAAGTTAAAACAACATATGTAAAATTTATTTATTTTAAAGTGTGGCATGGAAGCCGTTTTTTAAGACTGAGGACATATCTAACAATTAACATTCTAAAGCTTTTGGAAACTCACATTCTTGTCTGGATGTTCACATTTGTAGAAGGATATTTTATGAGTGTGCCCGAATCTATCTCTTCCGGTGTTCCACAGAGAATAAACTATTTCCATATTTTCCGATGATTCACTCTGCCTTAGCATGCACGAAACCCATCATGAGGCTTCCCGATATTTTCAGGAATATATTAACCTGCTGCAACTATGATTGAACTTAGGGACAATAAAACAAAACTAATAAAAGTGTATTCAAGTAGCATTTACCCTACAAAGAAATACTTGTTCCCCCATTCGAATCAACAATAAAGGTGTTGCGCAAAATTGCAGGTGATATACATTGGTATACACCTCGATCGACGGCTTATTTGGAAACTAACAAGCTAGCCTTATGATTTGAATACTTATTGTTAATTTTAGAAGATACAATAATTAAATACGTACCCAGCTAAAAAAATATGTATGGAGCATATATGATATCCCATATATGGTTCGGATCCGAAAAATGAGGGTATATGGACATATATGATAATATATATTCATACATCTCCATACATGAATGTGTATTCCCTATATAGTATGCAAAGTTCATATTAATTCAACAAGCGCACTGCTGTGAAATTTATTAAATTAAAATTATTTTTTTGTAAAATTTTTTACAGAAAGGTTGTGTTTAATGAAACATTTGTTCAAACAAAATAATACAAAACGAACTAAAAGAAATTTCATTCGACATTTTAATAGAAAATGTGAATCGATTTTTAAAAAAAACACAAAACACACATTCGCACACAACATATAATCAGATTAAAAACTTATGCAATTATAAAAGAAAAACTAATCCGTTTTTATACCCTAGTGTTAGTATAATTTGCAGCTATATGAATTTTGTTTCTTAAATATATCTTAGATTTCTGTTACTTTTTATAAAATTAATGACTGAAGTATCTTTTTGATTATTTGATTTATTAAATAGGCCCACAATATATAAAATCCTACAAGTACGATTTTTTGGTTGCACGAGTTTTTATTTTTTAAACCTTGAGGCTCTACGCACATTAACTTTGCATCCGCTTATGTATTTTTTAACAGACTTCCAATTCACCAGTCATTAAAAAGAGGGAAAAAGATCGAATTAATAAAATTTAATCTTTTTTGATTGCAAATGCGATCTTATGTGATATATCATGTATGCATACATTTTTATATGTATCCATATATTAAATCTTATATGTATATATGGATCCACATATGAAGAGCTTCATAATTAAAATTTCCATATATGAGTTCATATATTGTAATACATTTCATATATTAGTCCATATATCAATTCATATATAATGGTTTTGCCATCTATAATCCCATACATTTCCATACATGAATTCATACATATTCATATATATTTATATATATTCATATATTAAAAATATATGGACCATATATAATTTTATCACGAAGATATATTTGCTACATTCCGTGTACTAGTAATGTATGTACATGTAGACATTCACATGCTTACAGATGTGCTGTTTCAGAAAATGTGTTCAATTCGTTTACATTAGACCTTCGAAATTCCTTAATGAACATTTTCTTAATCTACTCTAAAAACCAAGAACTTTCTTGTATAACACTTAAATATTGATGTTGGTTAGTAAATGCGCACACTGCAGTATATATGTATGTACTGCATTAAAAATTGCAGTAAGCTGTAGATTTACTGATTACTGAAAAAAATCAGTAAAGTTTTACTGATAATGAAATTTAATTTGCATTACTAGTAAAATTGTAGTGTACGACACTTCATAATAAAATTGTAGTAAGTGGCAAAGTTTTTTTTCATTAAAGTTTTTAAATGTTTGTATGGAAAACACTTGGTAGAATTTCATTATGAATACGGGCATTACTGATGACTAAAAATTCAATGCACTCATCATATAATAAATCATTTAGACACTTTATAAAAATTGCAGAAAAAAATTTACCTGTTAAAAAAATTATTTTTACTGAAATTTTAGTAGTACCTACTGAAAGTGCCCACTGTGGTAAATGCCTTTACTTTTACTTTTTAATTTTTAATTCCTGTTCAACGTTTAGTTGTTGCTGTTCTTGTTGTTGTGTACGCATTAGTCTCCTGCGTAAGACATCTGATAATAACTTTCAAGACATGAGGGATTTTTCAAATGCTTTACTACAGCGAAATCTTATAAAACAAACGTTAACAACACTGTTTGCAAGAAATTTGTTTGAGTATTGTAGGTATAAGAGTAAAGAAGAAAACACTTCGTGACAGAAGAATCTGTGATACTTGCTTCTTTCTACGCATGAGCGCGTGTACAAACGTCATGCATGTATGTGTGTATGATTTTTTATATTTCTGCACACATGCAAAGGCACACACATGCATTAACATTAGTTGTATGCGGTTAATCACATAATAGCTTACCATCTACATATTACACACTCACTCAAATGTACAATATGAAAAATAACAAGCATACACTAATCAACAGTACTTATTTTGAGTGTTTGTTACAAACAAGCTGTCTTACAACATCGCAATACATCCATCGTACTTCGCTTACAGTACGACAGCATTTATTATTGGTTTAGTATAATACATGCGACGTGAATACATTAAAAAATCACGACGTATTTACATTTAAAGACCTTTTACGCAGGTCTCTACTACGCATGACAATTAAAATAAAGCAATTATCAAGTTAAATAAAACAAACAAAATAATTTTGTTTTATTAAAAATTGGAATTGACCAAAACTAGCCCGAAGGTAACCCCTGTTACAAGAAGTTTAAATATATGTAATTGGTCATAAAACAAATTAAATTAATATATTTGGAGGGCCAGCCGAAAATGGAGAGAGAAGAAAGATCAGGATCTAGCTACAGAGAAAACTTTTTCCAAAATATAAGACAAACCTACAATACAAAAAGACAGCACACGTAGACTAAACCTTCTATTAAAAAAAAAACAGCACAGATTGAGTTAGCTAAAATAGAAGCAAACCTACATATAAAGTTATTGAACATAGAAATTAAAGAGACACACATAAACACGGTACATATCAAAGAGAACATTAAGAAGATAGAAACAAAAATAAAGACTACACTGAAAGAAACAGAACTGGTAAGATATAAAAGGGAACAGTGGAAAAAATTTTATAACATGAGAATGAAAATTAAATAATCACACTTTTTAAAAATAGACAAATTAAAAAAACATAAATTTAAAGAATACAATATGATTTTCAACGAGGAATGGTTTGTAAACTTGACAAATGTACAATTTGATTTGGAAACAAATTTGCTTTGCCCGTTAACAAGAAGAATTTCGCGCCAATCCCACTAATTGTGGACATAGAACAGTGGGTACAAAATTTAAAAGATAATACAAAAAAGGATATAACAAGGTCAAAAATCGCCAAAAGAATTGCAAACTACAAAAAAGCACTAAAAACAGCGAAAAGGAAAAATTTATTCTCAATATATATGAAGAAACGAAAAAATACATAAAACAACATGAAAATGAAATAACAATAACAACTGCAGGTGAAGGAAATAAAACGGTAGTAATGAATAGCTGATTACAAAAATAAAATGAGTACAGTACAGCAAATTGAAATACGATGAATCAAAACAATTCACATATTCCATTTGCAATAAAATGCTAAGTATATAAAGCAGAAATCTACATCAACTGACACCACACACAGTAGACCAAACACAAAAGAACGCTGATGATGAAGGTTTAGTGGCCTTCGAAGACGGCTGGCTGTTCCGTTCAACTATGTGTTGCTAGTCAGAATATTTACAACAGACTTTGGTGTTATTTGTTCATTAATAATTATCACATGTAATTTGGCTTAAAAAGCGATACGAACTTTAGCCCGTTCAAACCACAAATATAGAAACAAATGGAGTTCGAATAATAATTAAAATTAACTTAAAAAAATTAATAGCCATGGGCCTGTGGCAAAAATTAAATAAAAATATACTTAATAGTAACAAACCAAAAAAGTTTGTCTTAAGTAGAACAAAAAATAAGCAAATTAAGTAACATGTGTATAATTAGTAAAAAGAACAAAACGACAATGGTAAGACTGTTGTAAATATAGTGATGGTAAAATTGAGCTTACAATACAAAAAGTTTTCTGCAAATTGAAATACGATGAATCAAAACAATTCACATATTCCATTTGCAATAAAATGCTAAGTATATAAAGCAGAAATCTACATCAACTGACACCACACACAGTGGACCAAACACAAAAGAACGCTGATGATGAAGGTTTAGTGGCCTTCGAAAACGGCTGGCTGTTCCGTTCAACTATGTGTTGTTAGTCAGAATATTTACAACAGACTTTGGTGTTATTTGTTCATTAATAATTATCACATGTAATTTGGCTTAAAAAGCGATACGAACTTTAGCCCGTTCAAACCACAAATATAGAAATGAGTACTATGTTAAATGACAAAAAAACATACAAACAAATAGAAACGGATCCAACTGACAAACTTCAAAAACGCAACAATAACATAATTACGGAATTATATAAAAAGAACATTATTACAAAATTTGAAAAATATAAAATGACAACACACGCTGCAGATGCTCCCCAATTATATTGTTTACCAAAGATACACAAGGAACATATCCCACTTAGACCTATATCATCATCTGTGAATTTACCATGTTACAATCTGTCAAAATACGTAGGAAATATACTAAAAAATGTTATAGCACCGACATATAACATAAAAAACTCTTTGGAACTAAAAGAAAAATTACAAAACTTAACAATAAATGACAGCGAAATCATGGTTTCTTTCGACGTGGTATCATTATTTACCAACATACCGATTCACCTAGCAGTTAAGAACATACTGGACAAATGGCAGCAGCTAAAAGTATATACATACTGTGATAGAGAAAAAATTATTTCTCGAGATTCTACAATTCTGCTTAAACGAAAACAATTATTTCAATTTTGATAATAAATACTACCATCAAACATATGGTATGCCTATGGGAAACCCCTTATCCCCCACTATAGCAGATATTGTACTTGACACACTCTTGGACGATGCAATCAATGAACTGGAATCAATGGGTATTAAAATTAAATTTTTGACAAAATATGTGGATAACATTTTTGCTGTAATAAAAAAATCGGACGAATTAATTATATTAAAAACACTCAACGCGTACCAACTACAGTTTACGGTAGAAAGAGAACAAAACAGTGCAATACCTTACCTGGACATATATATAATTAATGATAATGGCAAAATAATTACAAATTGGTACAAAAAACCTACTTCTTCAGGAAGAATAATAAACTTTCATTCGACACAGCCGTTACAAATGAAACTAGATACGGCTACAAATTTTATCAAAAAAGTTCTTTACCTAAGTGACAAAAAATACAAAAGACAAAATAGAAACACAATATGGGAAACATTATCTAAAAATAACTATCCATCGTACATAATAAATAATTTGATTAATAAAATTCTGAAAAACGAAAATGAACATTCCACAAACAAAAGGGGGGCGGAGAAACCAAATTTTACAGTGTTCCCTACATACCAAAACTCACAGAAACAAGATCTTTAAATAGTATAATTGAAGACAAAACAATAACAATTGCACATAGATCAAATAAAACCCTAAGACACTTGTTCACAAACAACAAAACAAAAATCGACAAATTAAAAACAAACAATGCTGTTTACGAAATAAAATGTAATGGAAATGAGAGAGAAAGCTGTGATTTAGTTTATATAGGCACAACAAGAAGAATGCTAGGAACGAGAATTAATGAACACAAGGCAGACATAAGAAAGGGAAAGGAATCAACGGCCTTATCACTACATATAAAATAGTGCAGTCATGTAGCGGACTTAGAAAATATAAAAATATTGGACAAAGAAAAGAAAGAGAAATACATACATATAAAGAAAGTTTACGAATACAACAAAAAATACAAAGGACAATGAACACAAAGGAAGATAAAGATAATACCAAACTACAATATTCAGCTGCAATAATCTGATTTAGTTGAAATTCTGTGATATTAACGTTAAGATTGACGAATAAATTTGTGTTGTATTGTTCTTATTTATTTATTTATTTTTTATTTATACAAACTCTGTGTCGTGAAGTCAAGTTTTTCTATTTTTAATCAATAAGTGATAATAGTGACAATATGTAAAACAAATAATTGTAAGTCAAAAATTAATTGCTATAATTGTAGAATTCAAAATCTGATTGAACTATTGTTTTCTTGCTAGATTTTATGAATAAAAAAATACCCCTGAAGAAGTTTGAATAAAACAAACGAAACGTTGGGTGCTTTGAAAATAAAATAAAATAATTTTGTTTTATTAAAAACTGGAATTGACCATAACTAGCCCCTGTTACAAGAAGTTCAAAAACCAGCAAATTCCTATGTATTTACAATATTTTAAATAAATTTGTGTTGCTTCTTTCAAACACTAATACACTCATACATAGCTCAAACTGATTCCATAACGCGCTGTGCATCTTAGTAAGATGATCTTACTCAAAGTTTGTGATTGTATTGTGAAAAAATTTTACCCATACATCAATCTCTTCTTACTTTATATTAATGTGTTTATGAAGCAAATTTACAAATAAACAACTTTAGTCATTTCGGCATTTTTCCTGAAACTGCAGTTTTTCTTACAGAAAACTACTGTTATTTACACCAAAATCTGTATCTTAAAATTTCCTACCATACTGAATTTACAGAATATAAAAATTTTGCCTCTTTAAATTTTAATATAAGAAAAGGTAAGCAAAAATTAAAAAAAAATAATAATAAGTAGACATTTGAATATCTGAATTTGTAATGTAAAAAGCCAAATTCTTGGTTTTTAGAGTAGATTAAGAAAATCGATGTTCATGAAGGAATTTCGAAAAATGTGTAAAAACTGAGACGGTCTAGGGTAAATTTGTCACATTTGTTATTTGGAACAAAATTTCTATTAAAATTTAACGGAAAAATAGCCACTATTAGTAATTTTAATAAATGCAACCAATATGCCAAGAATTCCCGTGACGTCATCATCCTTACGCATGTAACTTTTTAAAAGGCCGTGTACAATAAGCTTAACAATGAAAACGTTTTTTTATTGCACGTTATCACAGAACAAGAATTGACCCCTGAATTGCTGAAGCATTGACAGGTCTTAACACTTATGTTTGAATATTTTATAAATATCTTAGCATACGGATATGTATTAATGAATTTGAATGGAAAAACTTAGTTCATATAATCAAATTTTTTATATGTGAAAATTTAATTAATATTTTAATTGATATTACAAAAATTTTAATAGATATAACAAAATTATTCACATTACGTAATTGCTTAATTATAATTGTCCTCGTATATACAAATGTATGCATGTTGTACACATGATCAAATGTTTATATATATTTATACAGATAAAATTATAAGATAATTTTATGCTTACTTTTCTGTTGATTCTGTCTATTTGTCTGTTTTGATTTTCTAGCTCTGAACCCATATCAAGAGCCATATTTCGTAGATTACCAATCATTGTATTAACTTGGCCCATGTTTTCTTCCATTTCATCCTCGCGTGCATCATTTGTTATTCTAAAAAGAAAAAATTTTTTATTCAAAATAAGATAGCAAAATAGGATTTAATGGGAAAATTTCTAATAAATGAAAACATAATCAGTATATACATATACATACATACATATACATATACATATACATATACATATACATATACATATACATATACATATACATATACATATACATATACATATACATATACATATACATATACATATACATATACATATACATATACATATACATATACATATACATATACATATACATATACATATACATATACATATACATATACATATACATATACATATACATATACATATACATATACATATACATATACATATACATATACATATACTATACATATACATATACATATACATATACATATACATATACATATACATATACATATACATATACATATACATATACATATACATATACATATACATATACATATACATATACATATACATATACATATACATATACATATACATATACATATACATATACATATACATATACATATACATATACATATACATATACATATACATATACATATACATA